>BMAO01030443.1:0-12351 GCA_019973975.1 Trichonephila clavata
AAAAATCTAAATTATCATAGAATTGGTGTCTTAAATTCAAACGAATTTGTTTTTTATATTATTGCGTATTTGCCTATGACGATAATGCAAGTACCATAAATATATTTTTTGCTAATTTAAATCTTGTAATTATGTAAAGCTTTACGAAATCTTCAACGCCAAAAATGATTTTTAACAATTTTTTCCTGTTTCATATATTTCAAAGGATTTACTTTAATAAAGAACGATTTCGTTGCATTTGTTATTAAATGAACTACATGTATATATATATTTAATGGTTCCTTTATTTTTACTTATGACTGAAGCGAATAAAAATATGCCAAGTTTGAAATAGTCTGTAGCTTAAAAGAATTAAATTTATTTCTTAATATATCTGTTAATTTTGCTACCATTTGGAAGGTAATAAATACAGAAAATGTATGACTTTCATTTCAATCATTCAGTGTTCAAAACACGCTTAATGGCAAGATTAATACAGATAAAATATGAACGTGCGGGTATATATTAAAAAACATTTAAGTTTAAGCAGTGAGATATATATGTAATCAAATTAAACTGAGTTAAAGAGCTATATTTATTTAAAATAAAAGATTTTTATTTATGTACACCACCAATTAAATTTAAAACACGCGGAAAATATGAATGAATTTCATGTTTTCCCTACCTTTTTTACTAGCGATTTTATATCTATTTTTCGAGGTGTCCTATTGATTTTTTTTTCTTCTCAAGGGTTTACTTTTTTTGTAAAACATGGGTTTAACGACCCCGTGGTATCATAGTGATCCTTCTATTTTTTCCCTCTTCCTTCTGGTCATCCCTTTTTCTCTTCATTTCCTTTTCCTCATACAGAAAACAAAAAACCTTCTGAATATATTGAAGTACAATTCTAGATTTTTGTTTCGATTGCTTGTTTATTCATTTTTATTAACAGTTTGATTTTAATTTTGCATTTCGGTACATTCTTTTTACTTGCTATGAATTGTTTCTTCTATTTTTGTGATGCTCGTATTGAAGATATTTTTTTACTAACACCATTGATTTGCCAATCCGCACGTTTGCAGTGTGCGGTGTCCCGTAAGAAGGAAATTATGTCCTGGGATAACGTTGACGTTCTCTTTAACCCACGTTTCACTGTAGAGAGTAGTCATGAATGAGCTCACTTCTGTCAATCGGTTGGTAATATGTCTCTCCGAAGGCATTGCTGTAGGACTAGTGCTGCAGATAAAGATTGTCGGGTTTACCAGTTGGATCCTCACCCTAACGCTGTAGTGTTATATATCGAGTGTACTCTAGGTAAGCGCCAGCCTGGCTTTTGAGAATTGTACGGCCAATGCCTCTTTTATTGAACTCCGTGGTGAGTGGGAGCATGTCAGGATTAGATTTACTGCTCACTTATGGATCCAAATGAGCTGTTTCCGTGTAAAGGTCTAGTTGTACCCACAAATTTAACCATATATCAGATGGCGAGTAAAATATGTTTTTTATTGTCCAATGGTGATATGTTCTCAAAATAGCCTTGTTCTATACAGAAAGATGTTCAGGATGTTCAAATCGATGGACTGAAATCAGTTAGAACATTAAAATCCGGAGATTTACTCAGAAACGAAATCTGCTACATAGTCAAAGTCTAATTTAACAGCAAAAACTTTTTTTGATTTTCTACTTCACGCTGCTTCACACATATTTCTTAATTCTAGCCGATGGCTCATTTCTGAATCTGACTTGTTGAGCAGAGGCTGGGATTCTTGAAGGATTTTCAGATCAGGTTGTGATTCAGATCAGAAGAATTGCATTAAAGAATGGTACTACAGTTTTTCCAACTAAAAATTTTATAACATTTGATGGCCCAAATTTACCTATTTCAATAAGAGCTGGATACCTTAATTGTAAAATACGGCCACACATACCGAATAATTAGCGCTGTTTCAACTACCAGAAGTTCGGACATTCGTAAACTTCCTGTCGTGTGACAACTTACTCTAGATGGGCATCTGTTGGACATTACTCCTCTGACTGCAGGCTAGAATCTAAATACATCAACTGTTCACAACCCCATCCGTTGGATCCCAAATTATATCCAAAATTGAAATTAGAAAAGCAAATTTAGGAAGAAGAAAAATTAAAATAACTCTTATGCAGAACCCTTGTAATTAAGAGTCCAACAGAAATCGCAAACTTATGCTCAAACTGCCAAAGCTTCTACTATAAACAATTAAATGCAAAGGATGAAAATTTACGAAAGTAAAACGCCGCCATTAAATTTAATTCAGCCAGTGTTATTATTATATATATATATATATATATTCCTCTCAGAACCAAATATATCTTCTATCCCTGCAGTTTCCTCATCGTCTTCATCAACTCAGGCATACCTATTACCATCCACATTTTGTGTCACTGTTACAACTTCACCAAAGTCTGAGCCACTTATTCCTTTACTTAATACTCTTTCCGCCACATCTTCAGCTATAGCAACAATACCATCTGAATCGCCGCCTCCTAATTCCACTTCTATCTATAATATTTTAACAACCGCTGTTTCAACTTTACCAACTGAAGCACTCCTTTTTCCAACCACTTCTGAAAAAGTTTCCTACTCTATCAACTGAAATCCATCCATCTGTCCCTCTACTTAATACTACAGCCATCACATCAACTTGTCAACCCTCTATTCCATGCAAAATTCCAAAAATTTAAAACAAATTCCAAAAATGGGAGAAAACGCACAAAAGAAACCAGAAATTGAAATAAAAATGACACCCCATAAGCTGAAGAAAATATATGTTCATTTTACCTGAGAAGGCGAGGATATGATTGTGTACGATATGGGAGAGAAATTATAATATAGATCTTAGTATGAAAATCCGTTTTTCACGTTTCGTGACAACAACCAAACATCAAAAAAATTGGTAAGTTTTCGAAAAAAGTTAAAAACGTCAAAAGTCATTCGGTGTCATGTTTGTGTCAAATCCAATGTTTTAAATTTCACTCTAAGCATATTAACACACTGTAACACATGATAAATGATTTTCAATATGATTTTAATGTATTTATTTCTTAAATATACCCAATACATGTCATCTTTTTAAATTTTAACTATGTTTTTAAAAATTTTATGGAAGTTTTAATATTGCATTACAGCCGAATTCGGTTCTTGCGCCAGTGAACCCCACAATCACTCACTTTCTCTATTTTTTTACATTAAAATGTACTGCAGATAAATTATCGTACATTATTTAGATATGCATAGGCAAATACTAACTGGCAGGAAATCTTTTATATATTGGAATGCATGTTTAACTTTCGCTCTTATCCATTATATATTGTGGCCTTTGGTAGGTTGCTAATACACAAGCAAGCACAATTTTCGAAAAGTGTTTAGCTAATTCATATTATTTATAATCATATAATTTAATTATACGCATAATTCATCTCTTTTTCTTAGTTATATTGATTTAACTATGCACTTACAATTTCTGATCATGGATTAGCATTTCCAAATTTTCATCAGGAGATGATGAAAAAAGTAATTTGCAAGGTTAACCAAAAACCATGCAAGAAAATTAAAAGCCGTATAGGTATAAGGATCAGGTTTTTTTAAGTAATTCTTTCTCTAATAATAAAGAACAGCTATCTTGCACTTCTATTTAATTTTATATTTTATCTTTTCATTTTTTGTAGTGTCATTATTGATCAGTTTGCTTCTTACCAGATGTACACAGCAGAAAATGAGTCCTCATGTTGCGGAACGATGCTTCTTTATTAACAGCAGTTGCGCGAGAATTCATAAATTTTTCTCCTCTTACGTTAACTAAAGGAATCTTATCAAAGATTTGGACAAGCGCCATGAGGAGTTGCATATTTCAAGCTTCAGTCTCTTTAAGAGCCCTATTTTAGAAATCTAGCTAGCGAAAGATTGAATTAATCGAATACCGAACTGTTCTAGAAAGGTTAGTCTTGAAATTTCCCTTCATTAACATCATGTTTTACTAAAGATTAAGAAATAACCTTGCCAAAAAAATAATAATGATGTGTTATAACCATAGAAAACTATGTTACAAAGAGATTCAATGATTGATTTCAAATAGGTGATTCAAATGCTTTGGATTCAGCAACTCAAATTTAAATTTTATCAAATGAAATCTCCCAATGCAAAGTAGTTTTCATAAACATTTTCCGTAATTTAATAGGCTACACAGTGCCTTATTTCCAAAATGGGGGGGGGGGAAGTATTAGTAAAAATAATTCATGTTTTTTATTCAGATCATATTATTAAGATAATTAAGAGAGTAAAAAGTCAGTTTGACCAGCCATTGTCTTACAATTTAAAAAGTTAAGACTTTTTGTTTTTTCAAACTCTTGTAAAATGTTTTTAAATTTAAAATTTTTTTCAGTCATTTTAAGTCATTTTTGTTTCAAAGATTATTGAAAACAAAAGTTAGTATGCATTTGAAAATCTATTAAATTGTGGATTTTTAACATAAATATTTTTCTAGAAAAAAACTAAAAAAAAAAGCTCGAAATTATTAATAAATTTAGCATTTAAAAAAAGTAACTAGACATATCAGCCCTAAATCCATACTAACTTTTATAGAAGAGAATATACGATTGAGAGTATATATAAAAAAATGTCAAGGCTCTATGATGAACAGCCAAAAACATTAGGGATTGACAAAGTTTTATACTTTCAAAATTAAAAGTCGGAGAAAAAAGTATTTAAAGCTTGCAAAGCAGTGCTTCTCAAACTTTCACTTTTGGGGCCCCAATTTGCAATCATAATTTTTACCGCGCCCCCCTTATACAAAAGTTATATATTGAATTCAATAGTAATGCATTGGATGCTAAAGCTACAGTACGATCTTAATTATAAACCGAACAAATTAATAAGATAAATATTAAACTTTGTAATTGTTACTTTTAAATAAAATATATTTTAAGCAAATTGCTTTTAAGGAAGGGATAATTTTTATGTTATTTTTTTCTTTTCACTAATTTTAAAATTAGGGCGTTTTGCAAAATGATAATTATCTAAAGATATATTTCCTCCATCATCCATTCCTACATGTAGAAATATCATTTGAAGAATAGTCTATGGCCTATATTGCTCTCTATCATATCCAGCCCATCTAGCATTCTCGTGAACCTCTGCGTGAGTTTGTTCAACTAATTTTCAGACGCCTGAGCAAAAAAAATGTAAAACTGATGTACCTCGTAGAATTCCAGTTAGTCTTTGCAGAGTCGATACTTTTATAGCAACCGAATCTATCTTTAATATACATTTTATAATTTGCGCTTTAGTGTTAATTCGCAGTATTAAGAATTTAGGCAATAGATTAACAAAAACTTGAATAACTTTTTAATTCATAAGCAAACATTCGACAAGAATAAAGCATTACCAAGTGCAGAGCTCCAAAAATTAAATAAAGTAAGTATTCTCAAAAATATTTAAATTTTCAACTTACCACTACTAAAGTAAATGGAGAAGAAAGGTCCCTGTGAGTTATTTGCTAAAAATATATTATTAGCAGGCAGTATGTACTACACTTATCTTAATAAACTTAAAAGACCTTAGGCAACGCTTCATGGGAGTACATTAACAAGCCACGATAGTTCTTTGAATTAAAATTAAAATCATATGAAAAACAAAAAGCATTTAAAAAAAAATTTTTGTGAATGAAAAAGCTTTACATGCATCTTACAAAGTATCATAAAAAATAGCGAGATGTAAAAAACCTCACACTACTGGCTAAGAGAGCTTATTTTGTCAGCAGCAATTGAGATCGTGGAAACCATTTTTGGATACAATTTTACCAGAGATGCAGTCTATGGACTGCAACTCTTTGGCAAAATCAAATGTAATTTTAAGTCTCAGAGAATTAGCATTTAGAATTGATGTTAAAAATAAAAGATAATGTAAAATTAACATGAAGAATAATTGTTCTATTTTTTTAATATTTAAATATAGGAGACTTAAAAATGTCTTAACCCGGAAGCAGGCACGCATTCGATACTAACGTTCATGGTCACGCGGAATGACTGAGTCACCCCAATATTTTTTTTATAAATATTTTTATTGCACATGATGATAAAAATTATAATTCTAGTGAATAATTTAATTAAGGAATAGTATACTTACCTACTTACAAGGACTTTTCAATCCTTCTGTGATAACTTGAGAAAAATCAAATACAACTGAACAAGAACCTTAGGATTCTAAAGAAACGTTTGCCGCTTTCAAAAAAGAGGAAACTATGTGAAAAATACATTTTAGTTCATCTGAAGACTCTGTCATATAGGAGGATACTGTCAAGGTCATTGGTAAAATATAAATTTTTTTCAGGAATTAACGATTTCGTAAGCTGGTATTACTCTGCGACTCGTGCGAAACACTACAGTGTTAAAAGTGTATTCAATATAAAAATATGGATGTTAATTCTAAAAATGAACTTTGTAAAACGTTTTTCATTATGTTTTATATGTTTCAGCATATATATATATATATATATATATAGTCATAAAAAGTCTTGGCGAAATAATCCTTCAATCATCTGTGATTTTCGAAATATGATAAAACTCTTTCACATGGAATTTCTTGCAACAGAAATATATTATTTACAACTTCCCTAAATGACAGTGATGAATTTTTTTATCTTTAATAAATATTGTCTGGGTCTGGGTTTTGTTTTTCCTCTGAAAGAGTAGTATTTCAAGATTTAAAAAGAAAACGTTATAAAAAAATCTCTCTTCGTAGAATTACATCAAATCAAGCAAAATGTTTTTTTTATTTGGTTGTAGGATTAAAATAGCTTGAAGTAGAGATGACATAATATTGCCAGATGATATGTATAAATTAAATCAGTTTAAATGTGTATTTTTATTATGTCAGAATTAGTTTTTTTTAATTCATTCCTGTAAATTAATCTTTTTAGAACTTTTATTTTTGATATACTCGCACCCCATTGTAGGGTCATCACTCACCCTGGGGGGCGAGGCTCACAGTTTGAGAAACGCTTTTGTAAAGACATAAAACCAAAATTTAGAATATTCATAAAGTTGTACTTTTTTACTATGTTATTTTACAATGTATATTCTACTTTAAAACACTATTTTAATTAAATATATGTCTGAAAATAATTTTTAAATTCAAAAAATATTTTTTAATAATATCTATAATATTTGTTACGAAAGTTTATTCACCTTAATCTTAGCCTAATATTTTCACAAAATGTTTGAAACACAAATCATTTATGCACAAAATAATAATGATACTACATATGCTAAAAATAGCCATGTTTGTTTATAAATTTTTTTTCAATTTTTATTCGTGAAGTATAACAAGTTTTAACTTTGTTGTATGATTTTAAAATAGTAAAATATAGTACTACAATATGTGTACTACAATATTATTTAGTTACATCAAGGAAATCAGCTTTATCTGCAGTACATGAATTCAAAATATTTGTATTCGGAATCTTAATTGTAGTATTAGCTGAGGACTGATTTTTCGATACACCATTTTCAGCAGTAGTCCATCACTTCGAAATATGGTTTCTCACAGCAACCTGAGAATGTGCTGGTCATGGCCTTTTCTCAACAGGAAAAAAAAATAATGATAGCTTCTAAGTTATATAAACTATTTTTCAAAGTTAAAATTGACCTTGAAATCAATTTAAATTAATTAATTATGAGAGTTCAAATAACTCAAATATAATCATGAGAAAAAATTTCAGTAATGAAAATTGGAATTAATAAACATTTCACATTAAAATAGTTGATTGTGCTTAAAAATATTTTGAATTAGTTGAGTGAAAAAATTCTTTAAAATATACCTTAAGTTATACCTTTAAAATATGCTCATATACCTGAAGTTTTCTGAAACAAAAACCACAGTTCAGAAAACTTTAGTTATCTTAAAAACTAATTTGCTACATAAGCGAAATCTGTTGCTAATCTTCTCAATGATATGAGCCACAAGAAAATGTTATAAAAATCAATAATTTTAAAATTTGTAGGGTACTATGCATTCATAATATAAATTATTAAAATACCCTTAAGCAACAATTTTTTTTTAAATGCTTCACATTCTAACATGTTCTATGAAAATATATTCTTGTTGTCGAATACAAATTATGACATTCTTATCAATTTCGATTAATTGTGCATGATAATTCTATGTGTGTACTGCTGTATTAAAAGTTTTAGTTTTCCTTGTTTATTAACGACACAGTATATAAAGCAGAACGAGAGGTACCGATGGCATATATCGTAATTTTGAACCCCGGTAAGTAACAAGGACGACACCTGAACAATTCCACCCTCTTCAAATTGCACACCTCTTCAAACACATTCCAAAGATACATTTTTTGATGATCGACAAATTTAACATGCATTAATCGCTCTTCATGATGGGTCTTGTGGCTCTGAGCTATAACTCATCACGCGCTAGCCGCGAGGGCATTACCGTGACCAATTGGGTACCACGGACACAATCAATGAACAGGTTGCTTATGAAAACAGCATAATATTTAAAATAATTCTCCTTTTTATTAATACAAAGCGTGCCAATAGAGAATAGATAACATATATCCTTGTATTTGTAAACAATATTAGTCGTATGATGTTTTTTGAGATTTAACAACCCTTATTTAACTAATAAATATATGGAATGTGTTTTAATTATTATTATTTGGAAACCAAATAAAAAAGAACCAGCTCTTTTCAGTGTTTCAATGTAATTGTATATTTAATTAATATTAGAAAAAATACGTAGAAGAAATTCACATGCATAAAATTTATACATTTTTTTTAAAAAAATCAAATATTTGCCACGTATTTAAAAAAAAAAATATGTTATCATTTACATAAAATTCCTGTTTTCCCATAATATATTTTGAAAGTTTGAATCGAGCATCCCTCTTCATGTATTTTATACTTTTCATCATCCTCACGAACATCCCTCTTCATATATTTTATACTTTTCATCATCCTCACGAACATTTTAAATATTCGGTAAATAAATAAATCCCATGAATTGTATAAAAAAATTAAAGTAATGGAAATATAAATATATATTTATTTATACCATGATTTATATTTAAGGTTGCTATATCTAACTTTGTTTTGTTGCATATTATACTTTAACTCTAAGGAAATACGAACAAGAATTTGGAAGTATCAGATAGTAAAAAATTCGTAATTAATAGATAAAATATATAATATTAGGGGATACACATGAGAGAGAGATTAAGTCCTCTCTATGGATAAAAACATGAGGAAAATTTAATAAATGCCTTTCTTCAAAATTTATAAATAAAAGCTATTCTTACTAAGAATAGCTTAGATACCACCAATCGGGTATAATGGTTAGAGATGCCGAGTGCTGCGCCATAGGGTCTGGATTCGAATCCCAGGGGGGGAAAGCATGTTCGTATAAATATATAGAGTGCCTTTCCGGCATGGGGCTACAGTCGAAACGTAAACCTTCTCGTGACGTTGGTGGAAGAGAAAGAGAGGTAGGAGGCACCTAACCTTTTTCAGCGTATTCTCCTCTAAATTGGGTCGGTGAGTGAGTGTGAGTGAATATTAACGTCCCATTGTTCAGCTACACGAGGGCTTTTGGGGACGGTGCGCGTAATTTTGAACCATGGTCAATTGACGCGGACGACACCCTAAACTGGGTCGGTAACGAGTCAAAACATTCTGTCACCTGCATGGGGCCTAACGCTACAGCTAACGACATTCGCACAATCTAACCATTTGCCATGATGATTTTTTTTCATATCAAATAAAACGGTTTTAAGTTTCAGATATCTATATAGAGAAATAAGTATAATGTGAATATGAATTAAAGTATAAAATGGGTATATGAGATAGAGAGAAAGCTTACATATATATCTATCTCCATTTACAAACATGTCCATAAATTAAGGTTAATGTAAGTTCAAGCAAAGCAATAATCAAAAGCAAAACAAATGTGACCTTTTTGTAAAGCTTTTTCTTTAAGTAAAAGATAAAGATCGGAAGCAATACTATATGTTTGGTATACTTAAGATTAAATAATTGACATTTTTGCTACCTAGAGCAAAAGATTAAAATAAAATTCACAAAAATTAATTTTACTTGCTTAGTAGGATGGTTAATACGCGGTATGTCTCCCAGACGATGCAGTTCAGTCAATACAAAGCATAGGCATATTGATTATCAAATGATCGATCTTATCTTTATGTTATACCACTTACAAAACAATGTTCTGCGAAGTTCCGGTAGACACATAGGAGGTGGCTGATGGACTACAACTCGTCGGCCAAGCATGTTCCTCACATGCTCTACTAAATTCAACTCCGAGGAGAATGCTGGCCCATCCATATGGGTGATATCATCCGACTGAAGCTATTCGTGTATAATGTTTGCACGATGAGGACGAACGTTGTCATCCATAAACACAAATTCTGTGCACATAGAAACACAAAAAAAACGTACATATTGTTCCAGAATGACATCCCAGTAGATGTGGCTTGCCAATGGTTCCATTTGTTACAGACAGGACAGTTCTGAAACCCAGAATAATCCTCTCCCTCAAACGAGCTAACCTGCACCATCAAATGATGTCACTTGTAACTGGAATTTGGAGCTCTCGTGTGAAATTTCGGCGATAATTCAACTGCAAGCTAAACCTGAATGCCTCGGAAAACGTAACCCGCGCTCAATGTTGGGGTGTCTACAATGTATGGTCTCTACCCCAGGCAACAACCGCAGGCGACAGTGAGTTGTAGTAAGAGGACTTCTTACAACTATATGAGCATGTAGACATGTCAACCATAAGCGTGTGTAAGTGGTCTGCCTGCAAATTGTCGTACCAGTAGCTGAAGAGTGTTGACAAGTCTTATACTGTGCTCCGGCTGTTTCTTTTGATAGTAGCTACCAAATACCGGTCCTCATTCGGTTTTGTAACTCAAAAGCAACCTGTGTTGTAACGTCTTCTCACATTACTATCATCTTGGAATCGTTACTTAAGCGTGGGAATAACATTCGAGAAGATTCCAAGTTCCTCGGATATTTCCGGCTGGATATGTCCCCATTTTAGACGGCCGCTGTAAAAAATAATCTAAGTACGTCCAGCGTCCTTTGTGTCATAAGTATGCAGTTATTGCCCTTAAAGGCCTGTAAAGCACTTGCGAGCAATTTTACTTCTTTGCCTGTATTCCTTATCTATCCCCCTCTTACACTTTTGTCATTGTGACGTATTGGATATCAACCATTGGCCAAGTAATTTTAGCGCGTTTTTCACATGTTGTATTTTACAATAATGCAACTAATGAACTTTTTACTAACAAAAAGTAAAACTGCACCACTGCTCTAAATGTATTATTATTGAGCTGAAAAGGAATAATGACACAAATGTGTATCAGCACTATAAAAAAGCAAAAAAAAAAAAAAAAATTTTTTTACAGAAGCTACAAAAGCCAGGACAAGGTGATTTCCTCAAAAATACAAGTAGATTTTTTTTAAAAAATTTTTGCAAACAATAAATTTACTAGGTAAAATTTGAGAAAATTTTGTTATAAACTAGCAAAAGTCAGGAAAATTTGTACGAAAATTCAGGAAAACTATAAGAAAATTTAAATATGCTTCAGCTCATCTAGGGCACAAATGCGACCAAATGCCGAAAAACCGAGGTCAATTGGTTGCTTATTGGCAGAGAAAAAGGTACGACAAAATATGGAACGAAGACGAAATTTGCATCCTAACAGCGCTTTTGTTCCACTACGTGATAAACGCGCTAAAAAAATTCGAGCACAATGGCAAAGAGCTCTGGGTTAAAGAAAACTGATACATTGCTCCTATGATTAAGGAAATTTTTAATGCTGTTAATGATGTAAAACAGAAATAGAAAACCAAAATCTACAAAGATTTTGGTAAATCTATACATTTTGTATTAAATTTCATTAAGTTCTTGCGAATGTTTTGGTTTCACTGATTTTTTACTAAATGCAGGCATATATACACATATGCATGTAAATAAATATACTCTAATAAGCTTAATTTTATGAAATGTATAAAAATGTTTTGTAGTATATTTTAACATCACACACACACACAAATTATTTTAAAGCAAAAAATAATATTCCAGTTCCCTAATTTTTGTGTTAAGTGATTTTTACTGTGTATTTTTAAATTCCATGATAAAGCAGTACATTTTTTATTTTAAAAAATATTCCTATTAAATGTAATAGGACATAATATGAGAAAATAAATACATAATACTTGTTTTATTTTCACAGATGCTCGAGCAAAAGATTTTTTGCTTGAATAATAACATTTAGAGAGAATAAATACAATTTTGCCTAACAT
>BMAO01030444.1:0-18737 GCA_019973975.1 Trichonephila clavata
CCATTCCAGGTTCCGGGCAACAAGTTGAAGACCCATAGCTTACTTCATCATACATGATATGATATATCCACTTCATTTTCAATGCTAGTTGGTTATACTTTCAATATAAATGAATTATTCACATATGCCGGCTGGTGACGTGCTTGGTTTGTCGCTGTCTTCAACACCTGAGGGTGCGGCACGACCCCGGCCTCAAGTCGGTGAATTTTCATAATGCAGAAAATCTACAGCGGCAATGGCATATGATTTATACGGCATGCAAATAATCCTTAAAGTGTCTGTTTGACTGAGGGCTCTCGGCAAAATTTAATCCTTGTACAGGAATTCCTTGTCCTCTAAGGAAAAATCAAGGCATCAAAATTAACTGCAGCAATTGGTATCAACCTGTAATGGTGCCGCACTAAAAAGAGATACCATCTTCCGAGGAATATACTAGGTCTGAAATGGTAAAACACCAATCCGTAGCCCATTGAGAATAAAAAAAATATTCATATTTCAAACAGGAATCTCTTCAGCTGGCTGTCTCCATAAAACATAACTTCATTCAAAATTGGAATATATAATTTTCTTTGAGCTCTTTCTTATTGGTATGCAACAAAAGCACACATAGAAGATATGAAAGACGAATTTTAAGTATTTTAATTTAATCGCTTCCAAAAGGGTTGTTTAAAAGTAGGGCATAAGCATGGAATTTAAATATTTGGGTTTACTGACACTTAAATATGGAAAATGAAAATGAGAAAATTATATAGGGTTTCCTTTCTATTTTTCACCTTATATCCAAGTCTTAAATTATTCTGTGTAAGAGCATTATCATTAATTAATGCTATTAATAATGATGAATAATTTTTATTGTATTATTTTAAATATTAAATGTTTTATATTGAATTTAATGACAATAACATTAGGTATATAATTATTTTTACTAAATTAATTGTAAACAAAATAAATTATGGTAATTTCTAAAATTATGGGAGTAACAAATATAATATTTTCGAATTTTTTTACATTATGTTAGAAAGATTAAAATTAAACTATTGGAACATATTATTTTCAAGAACTAATGTTACACCATCTGTAAATTGAATATGTAGGTAAATAAAAGTAAGTAATACTTAGAAATATGAATATTTACTATATATTCTTTAACATTATCAAACCATTAATCTACAAGTAAGAGTTTAATACAAGCAATTTAGAATTTCCTTGTACAAATATATATGCATAAAATTAATTTCACATTTTCAAGTAATGTTGTAATTAAATAGAGTTCAATTATTTTTATTTTCTTGAACTAATGAAACTAGAAATGTGTTACATAGATTTTAATGTATAATAATGTTCCTGAATATTGATAAATGAATGTTAGCTCACATTGAGGTACTTTAATAGGAATGAAGTTACACATTCATCTTTTATATCATTAAATCAGTACTATATTTTTTATCTTTTAATTGTATTGAAACTAGAAATTTTGCTTGAAAGTTTTAATTTTTATTCTGTATTAAATTAAGTAATCAGGGTAAAATAAATTTAGTACTTGGATTGAAATTTTTATTCTTACAGAATATGATACTGTCATCTATATAAAATGAAAAATGTCACTGTAAATAAATTAAATGAAGAATTGTTTATGAAGCTTTTCTTCCAAACATTTTAAAATAATATTTTTTTCTGAAAATCAGGAATATATTAGCATATTTTTTTTACTAGAGAATGCCTTATTTATACAAATTCTAAAGTATTTAGTAATTTATATATATATATATCAAAAGGAAGGATGGAAATAAAGGAATACAAAGATCCCTACTTATTTCCCTTTTACCAACAAATCAAATTATCAAATCTAATTACAAACCTAAAAGAGGTTGTTATACCTTACACGAAATACCACATCATACCTCCTAAAATGGATAACCTGTTAGTTTCTTAACATTGGAAATGAGTCGTAAATATTATAACTTTCATTATTATCTGTCAAATTTTTAATGCAGATTTTATCCAAGAATTATGATTAGATAGATTTCAGTTAAGTGTATGTACAACGTTATTCGGGTAAACAGTATTATTTTAAAACAGAGATTTAAGTGAAAAAGGGAAATACCAAAACCCTCGATAAAATTTACTAAAATATACCTATTTAAAAACTAGAAACTGGTTTATACTTTAGTAAAACTTTAAAAAGTTATAAATAAACAAAACTTCGCGATTAAGTATTATTTTTTTTAAAATTATTTTTCTAGTGCAAAAATATACTCATTTTTCCCACAATCTTATGTATTTAATTTTTAAGTGGTCAATTTTAAATGGGAATTTCTTGGAAATCTTTCAGACTATTTATTTATTTTTTGAAGAATGTTTTTCTTCATGTTTCTTGGGTTGCAAATTTATATTGATCTTTTAGTGAATCATTATACAGTTATTGCCCATTAGATTAAACATTACTACCAATCGCATGTTTTATTTTCATCATTTAGTATCTCTATTAAACTTACTTAATTAGATAAAGTTTAATGACTCTATGTATTAAGTATATAGTTATTTTAAATTAGTTTTTTTAATTAAATATTAGCTAATTTAACTAATTAAGGTTTTATTCAAAGTGAGCCGACGAATGTATATTCAAAATATTTTTGATTGAGACAGTTATATCATCCCCACCGGCGAAGTGAGGTCTGAAGAGGCCCTAAATGATAAATCATTCGGAGCCCTTTCTTTAAATACGGGAAACCTTTTCAAGTGGACTGTAGTAACACATGTTGGCTCCCCATGTAGCTTTAGCCCCCTGAATCCTTTATACAGCGGTAGCTACGTCTTAATCACCCCCCCTACACACTCATGATGTCCTCATTACCTTTGCTTTAAGAATACGCATAAGTTACAGTGACTCATCTTTATGTTGCAAAATGAAGTATATTTTATAGAGAATATCTGAATTATAGGAATGAATAATAATTTTATTAATTACTTTGTGCAAGGAACAGTAAAGGACCTCTGAGAGAAAGAGTGTAATACAAGTACTTTATTATGATCATAATAAGTGACAATTCATTTTTTATATTTATACCGTGCCAACATCAGTAATCAAAGCTTCAATTGATTTAACTTATCTTTACTTGCTTTACGAATGACTGTGAAAGTTCAGAAACTCAAACCCGATACTAAAAACTAAGACTTTGTTAATCTGCTAATGAAGCTATATAATTCATTTTTAAACCAAACTTTTAATATATACTTTAGAAGATTAGTATAGCTATCAGCAGACAGATGTTCTTTCTTTTTAATTTTAATCTTTTAGAAAGGGATAGATTTTTTAAGAAACTTATCTTCAGAATGGGATTTTCAACTAAGCTTCTTTCTTCCATCTTTTGTTAAAAGTTGGCTTTACCATGTGTTGTCAGACAATGACTATAAGATAATGTACTACTCACTTGCTTAACGATAGGGGTTTTTGCGGTTGTGGAAATTAGAAAATTTAACACCCCTTTTGTCTTGTTTTGGTGAAGTGATTTTTTATGAGTTTTAACTAACGACATGATGTTCAGAAACAACTAAGAAAAGAAAGAGTTATTTAGTTGGTATTTAAATCGAGACCGTTCCTTACAAGATTAATCCTTTTGATTGAAATATAGTTCCCCTCTACCATACATTGTACAATCCAAAATCAAATACCAACGTCCACTGAATAGATTAATTTTTATTCTGAAACTTAATTTATTTTTCAAATTAACCTATTCTATGTGGATTTCATTGTTCCTAAATATGTGGATTTAATTTAAATTACATTAGCTGCCTTTCTAGATAAATTCATACAAACGGATTCTTTCAAGACTGTATCATTAGCATGGACACAATAAACAATACATTAATTCACTTAACAGAAAAGATGAAAATTACTCTCGTTTGCCAAAACGAGCAATAATCGATCAACCAAATCCAGATTAGAGTTCCTTGTTGAGAAGAGAATGACAACTCTCCTGTTATGGAGAAACCAATGGGGACCATATCTCAAGTAGGATTTAGAATAAAGGAGGGAAATCATGAAATTCATGGAGTATTGCTAGTAATATCCGCATTAGCGCGTTTTTCACGTAGTGTAAAAAAAGCACTTTTAGGACGCAAATATCGTCTTGGTCTTCGTTCAATATTTTGTCGTACCTTTTTCCCAGCCAATAAGCAACCGATTGACCTCGGGTTTTCAGCATTTGGTCAAATTTGTGCCCTAGATGAGCCGAATCATATTTAAATTTAATAATTTTTAATTTTTTTTTAAGTATAGTAACTACTTTCTGTTAATAAAAAGTTCATTTGTTTCATTATTGTAAAATACACATGTGAAAAACGCGCTAAAATTACTAGATCATGCGAATGATTGATATCTTGTTTATTTATGAAAACTTGAAATCATAAAATTATTTTCTAAAAATATTTTTTTCTCCAAATAATGTGCAAAGAATTCCTTAAAATGGCTGAGTTAAATGAAAAATCTATATTCAAAAAGTCTTAATTCTAGTAAAGCGTAATTAGTTCACATGATTTTTAATTCCGTAATCAAGCAATTTTAAATCATAATAAAAAATGCATAATATTTTCTAGTGGTTTGTTTACTTTTGACCATTGTAATTAATTTTAGTTGATAAGAATGCTCTCTGGGAAAGAAGTGAGTTTGTTATTCATTATTATTACAAGAATTTAAAAATTGCAAATTCGATCTTTAGTAACAAATATTTGTCATTAAAATTCAGGTGATTGCTACAGTAAAACTTGCCCAAATTTATACTCTTATGTGTCAGAAAAATATTTATTCTTTTTCTGTGTAAAAAAAAACAATAAACTTCGATTTAAATAATAAATTTGAAAAAAACCTTTCGGAAGACATAAAAGTACAGGAAATCATGAATGGAGAAAGAAGATAAGAAATTTGTTCATTTATGTCATTATGTTTTATGGACAGTTTCAATTGCGAACAAAGGACATAAAATTCACAAATGTCTTATTTCTTGGGTTATTTTATTTTTCATACTTGTAACAAATTCGATCTCATGGTATTATTTGGGTCAGTTTGAACGATTTTGTACAGTATGGTAAGACCACTAAATTTTTAAATTTATACTTGTTTTTAATTAGGAGTTCCAACATATGGAGGTAAAAATAAATCAAGAATGTGTTACAAAACTGCTATACAGATAACCCGCTAACAGCAAATGACTGTCATAATTTTTTTTTTTATTGAAAGCTCAGAAAAGGTGTAAGATTTATTTAGTAATTGTTATTAGAAAAGAAAAATTTAAATCACAAACATTTAGTATATAACCTACCATTTACAGATATTTGTGATTATAGATTCCAGTTCAGCATATGCAATGTTGAAACTGGAAACTATGTATAACAAATATTTAGAAATAAATAATTTTTATTGGGAACACAGGAATGCCAAAATAAAGTTTTGAAAATATATATTTCTGCTCTAAATTTTTTACTGATTCAGATTAAATCTAGTGTAATGTTTCTAAAAGTATATTTTAATGCATTTATTCTTAAATTTCAAATGAAAATAAACAGTGACATAGCAAATGGTAAAAAATGTGCAAGATGCTCATCCAAGATTTTGCTTTATATACAGGGTGTCCGTGCTGAAAGTATCCAAAATTTATGGCTTATTATTACGGAACTACACATCAGAATGTAACAAGATTGTACAAGAATTGTACAAAATTGTAACAAGAATTGCAGACAATAAACAAGTTTCACTGACTTTATTAGTAAAGATGTGGACACCACAGAAAATGATGTAGTGTTGTTTCGTACATTGTTTAATGGAATTTAAATGTCACTCGTGTACAGCGATGTGTTCGAATGGAATGGACTGTCATTACTGGCTTGCCTAATAGATTTATCAGGACTCCTACAAAATGAATCACGCCCATGATCAACAATGTCTTCTATCAAAAACTTAAAGATACTTGCCAGTTTGAGACATCAAAGTCCCCGTCTCCTATAAAAATTCCCTTTTGGTGGATATAGTTTGATGGGGGCTGTGGGTAGCCTAGTGGTTAGAGCATGGGACGCCAGACCGAAAGGCCTGGGTTTGATGCCCGATGCCACCAAATACTCACCGAGTATAAACGGAAAACGTACTCGTTAAATCTGTGGATCCGAATGGTGTCGCCATCTATCGTGAGCAAAATCATGCTGTCACCTTCATAGGCTCAAAGCTTAGGCTAATGACAGAAGTATCTCGAGCCCGTTGCCATGACGAATTTCGTGGGCCTCGATCTGACTACGTCAGACAGGTGGCATAAGCAACAACAACAGAGTTTGATGACGGATGGTCGACATTCCATTCTGTTCGTACACGTCACTGTACACGCGTGACTGATTTAAATTCCGTTAACCAAAGTACGCACTTCATCTTTTTCTGTGGAGTCCGCTTCTTTACTAATGAAGTCAGTGTAACAAGTTTATCATCTGCGATTTTCGAATAATGCACTCACGTGTGGCCGATCGACTACACCCAAAATATCTCGGAGGTTTTTCCAATCCATGGATGAACTGTTTATTACATTCTGATGGGTAGTTCCGTAATAATAAGCCATAAACTTTGAATACTTTAAGCCCGGACACCCTGTATGTACCAGATTTATTTACGTTAACATTTAAAAAATCGAGACCATTATAATGAGTTAATTTTACATATTTAATGTTTAGTTAGAAACTCTCATAATTTTATAAAAAATTAATAAGCCTTTTCAATACCTTAGAAAAATTTTGAACTAACTTTTTGAGCTAATTAAAGAAGGAGTAATGATAAAGCCGTTTGTCTGTTATTTATTTCTTTATTATTACGACGTTTTAATGTATTATATTAACATGACATTAAAAAATCCTCATGTAATATGCATAGATTTAGGAGACTTGGTTTAATTTTCCATTTAGAGGAAATGCAGAATACCTTTGAAGTTCAAAAATGTTTTCATTTAAAATTCTATTAATCAGCGTTAAAAGTTTTTTAATCCACTTATGTGAGAAAACTAATTAGCAAGCTTATTGTTTACTGATTCTATCTAACTGTGTTACCAAAACTGTGCGTCTTAAATGGATTTGGAACTATCAGAATATCTTTCCATCCTGAATTTTTTTTTATTTAGGTTAGTCAATAGAACACTGAAAAAAATGAGGTAATTACAGATTTTTTCGAAAGTGTTGTTATTTCATTAATCTCTAGTTTAATTTTTTCTTCTAGATCACCTTTGAAAATCAATATTGCTTTGTATGAGATATTAAATAATCATATTAAAGTGCAGGACATTTCATCTGTACATGACATTAAATGAAATAAAAACTAAGAAATTAAAATAGTTGTTTATATGTATTATCAGTTTCATATATACAGTAACACCTCGAATTACGTTACCCAGACTTAAGCGAACATGGAGTTGCGCGATTTTCAAACCTCGTTGAACAGCTCATAGAAATGCATGAAAAAGAAGAACTTAAGTCTTTAGATTTAGTTAAATCAGAAGATCGAATGGCGACTGGTAACTTGACAGAAGGCCTCAATTTAATTCAAAAAGAGTAACAAATTTTAGAAAAGACCTAGACTCCATCGAAGAGCATTTTTTTTCAAAAAAATGAGAAATAAAAGAATTATTAGCATTCTCCAAGGAAATTTTGAGGGAGAAAAAATATTTGAGCTGGCAGACTACTTTGTTAGATTTTATGTAAGCCTCCTACATCAAAACCTCTTCGCTTAAGGTTTTGTATTTATATTATATAAGATATTTTTCTAAGTTACTTTTTTCTTCCGTCTCGGCCCTAGATAAAACTAATTTACATATATTTATATGTGAAATTCTACTACATGAATTCTTCTCTTACGCGGTTATGACTCAGTTCCACCTATCCAGTAAGTTCAGAGTATTGCTGTAAATAATTATATCAAAATTATTATACCTCTAATAACTAATATTTTTTTTTGCAATATTCTTAATATACCAAAGCATTTTCCCTTAAGCATATAGTAAGTTTAAAAAATATACTTAATCCATTTCATTGTAAAAAAAAAAAGTTTAATAGTTGAAAGAAATTTAAGTAATTAAAGTACAGTTTTTTTTTAAAATACTTTTTGTAATATCCATTTTTAGCATTTGTAAATTTATTGAGGAAAATAAAGGTAATTTTCAAAAGCTTAGAAATATCTCCTTAAAATTTAAAAACTATACCAAACTTTTCAATCATATGAAGCGTGTTCCTTTATAAGCTTATCCTTTCTGAAATAAAGGCTAACTGTTTAACATTAAAAAAAATTTATCCAACACTGAATTTCAAATTATATTTACAGAATCATCAGTATATAAATTTAAACATGATTAAAAAGAATGTTAAAACTAATTTTACTTCATAATGTATTCAATGAGGCTTTTTCTGAAAATACATTCAATCTCTATTTCACGAAAAATCTTATGTGTGTGATGGTATGATAGATAATTTTATAGTAGTTTATGAATTGAATTATTTCAGTAAGAGTTTGTGAAATGCTGTCGAAATTTTCTAGCGAAGATCTTTCATTATTTATTTATAAAAAACATTAATATAATTCATGTTTATTGCAATCATAATAGATTATTTTTCTTGCGAGAGTAATATTTTACAGGAATTTGTCTAGAAAGATAAATGCATATTTCGTTTCCAATTATTAAATGATGGATTATAACTATAAAAACATGACGACATTGAATTTTTACATCAGTGTTCAAAATTAACCACAGAAGAAAGCAATTTCAATGCAAAGAAACCTTGAATATTTAAAAAAAAAGGCATTTAAATTTTTTAAATGGAAGAAACCTCTTTCTTCCTGTCTGTATGATAAATCGTAATTAACAATATTTCAAAAAATAAGGGTTGACCCAAGAAATGTTTTTGAGCCTGTACATTTATATTAGGACCGGCTGCGTGGCGTAGTTGGTCTTGCTTCTACGTCCAAGTTTACGGGTTCAACGCCGGCACACGCCGGTGGATTTTGACGATGCAGAAAATGGACAACATCCATGTCGTATGATTATGGGGCATACAAAAGATCCGTTGAGTGCCTGTTTGGCTTCGGTGCTCTGGGAAATCAGGTGTGTCCTCTCTCTAAGGTCAAAACTGGTCACCAAAACTACTTGCGGCGATTGGTATTCCTCCTATATGGTACCACATTAAAAAAGAGATAACTACTCGCAGGGAATATACTAGGTCTGCAATAGTAAAACACCAATCCAGAGCTCCATTAGAAATACATAAAATAGAAAAAAAATATTTATATTTCCTTATGTAGGATACAAATACGTGAATTTTTAAAAATTTGAATAGAGCAGCACTACGACCATTCCTCTTGATCTGGAAACATCAAATGACGACAAAATTGAATGCTAGACTTAAAGACGCTCTTTAAAAGCTTCATCACCATCCTAAATATAGACTTATTCTTAGTATTTACATTATCAAATTAAAATGAAATATTTCAAAAGTGTATACCTCAGATTAATATTAAATGTGCAAAATTTCTAAATATGATGTTTCCATTATATATTCCACCAGTTTCTGAAATAGATAATAATACAGTGCTTGGATTTTAAATTATTTTTATTTTTCATGTAAGAAAAATAAGGAAGCAATAATAAGAACTGGTGTAAAGCAAAATATATCAGAAGATGCTTCGCTATATGATATGCCTTGAAACAGATGAAGGTTATTAAGATATATTGCATCCTTTTATTAACTAAAATCTCATATTTTTCTAAAATAAGAATTTCTTAAAGTAAATTTTCTCTTAAGTATTTTCTGTAAAAAATTCTATAATGTACAAAACATAATAAACCAAAATATTACAAATTTTAAAGAAAAAAAATACTTAACATTATAGAAAAGTTTTTACATCAAAACAAATGCATCTTTTGGCAAGGCATGTTATTTCAAGTAGATATATTTAATTTTTATTTGGATATTATTTATTTTCATAGTTGTCGTTTTATCATTTGTAATTAACTAATAAAGATATTCAACAATATTAAGTGTTCATTCATAGAATTTTACCAAAGTAATTTAGGAGTAACGTTCATTCCAACTAAATTATCGAAAATGAGGCTATTTTGATAAAAAACATATACTAAAAGCGATAAAAGCTCTGAAAGGCGAAATGTTATAAGCACTACTTTTGGAAAGAGGAATATCTATTTTTCTTCATGTATTTCTAAAAATATCAAATTAAAACTCTAATGCTTGTGTTAATGTATATTTCACTTTCAATTGGTTTGATATAAAAATCTAATGTTTAGTATCTTATATAATATTTCGGAGGTAAGAAATTATTTTCATTTCATTAATAGTAACTTTTAAACGTGTAACATACAAAATTTGATGTGAATTACAATTTTAAAAAATTTATAATACTAACTAAAAGTTTTGTATTCATAAATTTCAAATACAGGATAAAAATAAAAAGGATGCTAGCTCTAGTAAAATAGGCAGCTTTTAAATTATTCAGATAATTAAAACAATTTTTTTTAAAATCTGCTTGTATAAGAAGCATTTAATGAAAATAGTTTTAAACTGATATTTTCTAATAAAAAAGTATTTATTAAAAGTAAAAGATATAAAAATTAAATTAAAAAAGTTTTAATACATATTTATGAAAACCATAATTTGTTTTGTATTGTGAGTACATATTGTAACAAATTATTTTAATATATGTATTTAATTCGCTTCGCTGCTAAAAAGATTTGATTCGTGGTAACCTACAGTATTGCTTAAAATCACAATTTTATTCTGATTACAAACACAGAAATAAAATAATTAATCTGATATAGACCAGCTTTAAAACTAAATAAAAATATAAATCTAGATATTTTATAAAATTTTTTAAGAAAATAAAAAAAAATAATCATTTTTATTTGTTAATCTGTTTTCTAAAAATTATAAAAAATATTTTGCTTGTCCGGAGAATCTAGACAATGTTTTTTAATTAAATGTTTTATAAACTTACTGTGGTCACAAATTTTTAATGGGAAAAGCTCCTGCTTTCTTTGATTTTAAGTAAACGGTATATGCCTTTAATACATTACTTAATTCTTACTAGAGAAAAGAAGAGTGAAACAGCAAAGTATTATTGAATAACTTTTGGAATTCTTTTTTGAATTTCATAATATTAAATTATTTACAAACAAATAAAATCAAGATTTATGGATGAAAATAAATGAAAAATGTTTATTTCGCGTATTTTTATATTTATCCCCAGTTATTATATTTTATTCGTCGTATAATTGGTTAAACTACAATTTTTTCATCAAAAAAATTTCTAATTATATTTTTTTTAAATTATGTGATCGCATACTTTTTTTAAAATATATAATTACTTTGTAATTTACTTACTTTAATTACCCTTATTTTATACGCAAAATAACACCACCAGATAGGTCTTCACATCAAAAATTAATTTTTTTGTTAATAATTTTCATAATGGGTTTCAGTAAAACTTTTTTTTCTCTAAGAAAATATTTATTAAAATCATATAATTACCATAACTATTCGAAAAATTAAACATTAGGGCATCATGACATATTTTCTAAGTTTCTAATAATTTTTAACCTCACTAAAATAAATTTTAATAACAAGCCTTTTTTTTTTTGAGAATGCTGAAAAATGCCTTAAATGTCTTCCGTATTCTACAAATGATCTACGAATTAAGTCACAAGTTTTGAAAATAACTTTATACAAATAAGTTCTGTTTTAGAACATTCTTTATTCTAGTGAAATTGTACATATACAAATGCTATAATTCATTTTACTCTAGGATTCACTAGAAAGTCCAGGAAATGCATATTTTGTATGTATTTGGATATAACATCCGAAAACTTGTATGTAAGCTCATCTGAATTAAGTCTTCTTTTAATTATAATTTGTATTGTATAAGTTAACTGCAATTCTATTTCAAAGCAAATAATGTTTTTTATAACAATTACATTTTTCCCCTTCTGCGCAACCAATAATTAGCATGCAGAAACTTCATTTGCTATTTAAAAAAAAAAAAAAATTTATTTTTTTAAATTTTTTAAAAATTTTTATATTTTTTATATTTGTTTATATGTTTTTATTTATGTTTTCTATTTTCAAAATATTTTATGCATGCAAAATTTCATATTAATTTTCAGGTAAATATGTTAATTTTGGTGAAGTACTTTTCACATGAAATTTCTGGCTAATAAAACTTTAATGATTTGACAAAAAAGTTGAATTAAAAAGTAAAAATTTTAATCTTAAATTAATTGTATCCTTACATTTAATTGTACTTTTATTTATCAGTGTTTGTTGAAGATAAAATATTTTGGAACAAGAAAATTATAAAAGACTAATTTTTCTGCTTATTTCTTGAAATCTTGAGACAAAAAGTATTTCCCCAAAGGATAAGAAATGGAGTACTTTTAAACAGTCAGAATTCCCAGCAATCTTGTCTGGTTTGTTTCCTCTCTATTTACTTCCTTATTTGCTTCGCTGATTACAGACAGCATTTTCCAAAAGTTGCGCTTGTTAGGCACTGTAGAGGAAGCCAGCATGAGCACATGGCTTATATATTTCGATCCCTTTTCTTCTCCATAAAAAAACACTAAAAGTTAAAAATCTGGTTTTTTTTTTTTTTTTGCTTCTAAAGGATTTGTAAGATTTTATATATATTTCTTACATGAAATGTAGACTCTCTTGGAAGCAGATTCTTTTCTTTCATTAGAAAATTATTCTTTTAAATTTGTTCTTTATTATACGAATTTTCTTTTTGAAATTTTTAACAATGGATATAGTTAAAAATTGTTTTCCATGAAAAATTATGAAAGGATGCATCTGTTTCACTTAAAATGATCAAACGGGTCTAGGTATTTATTAAAATTGTATGTAAGTATGGTAATTCATAAGTTTTTAAAATTTCGTCGAAATTTTACAATAAATATTATTTTTCTTACATATGAGCATATAAGTATTTATGGAGAATTCATTTTCATACTTTAACTCACGTCATTTACTTTAAACATGCAACTCCTGTTTTATGGAAGAAAAGTACTTTTTTTAAATGCAATATACTTTATTTTTGTGAACAGTAAAGCAATTTTTGAAACACGGAAATCTGTACTGTTCTTAATAAAAATCATTAAAATATATGGTTAACTTATAATATTTATAGATATATTGCATAGGTGGAAGTTAATACAAAGTGCAGAATTGAAGATATAAGGTTAAAGTAAATCCCGGCCCAAATCTGTTAATTTTCATGATGCAGAAAATCTACAGTGGTCATCCCGTATGACTATACAGCATGTAAAAGATCCCTAGAGTATCTGTTTGGCTTGGGGGCTTTGACAAAATTAAATCCTAGAATAGGTTTGCATCGTCAGAGCTCAGGTGCCTCCCTTTGTGGAGAAAACCGGGAGTAAAAAATTATCTACGTTGATTGGTATCCACCTGTATGGTGCCGCACTAAAAAGAGATACCAGCTTCCGGGAATATACTAGGTCTGCAATGGTAAAGCACCAATCCACAGCCCACTGGAAATAAAAAAATATATATATTTATATTTAAAAAAGGAATCTCTTCAGCTGGCTGTCTCCATAATACATCAATTCATTCAAAACTAGAATATATACTTTTCTTTTCAGATCTTTCTTATTGGTATGCTGCAATAGCACACATACAAGATATGGAAAACGAATTTTACGTATTTTAATTTAATCGCTTGCAAAAGGGTTGCTTAAAAGTAGGGCATAAGCATGAAATTTGAATATGTGGGTTTACAGACACTAAAATATAGAAAATGAAAATGAGAAAATTATACGGGATTTTTCTTTCTTCTTCTTACCTTATATCCCAGGCTTAATTTATTCTATATAAGAGCATTATCATTTATCAGTGTTATTGATAATGCTGAATAATTTATTTTGATTATATTATTTTAAATTTTCAATGTTTTGTATTGAATTTAAGGGACGATAATAGTAAATATAAAATTACTTTTACTAAAGTAATTGTAAGCAAAATAAATTAAGGTAAATTCTAAAATTATGGGAGTTACAAAAAGAATATTTTGCATTTTTTTACGCTATTTTACTAAAATTAAAATTAAACTATAGGAATATATTATGTTTAAGAACTACTGTTACACTATCTATAAAATGAACATGTAGGTAATTAAAATTAAATAATCGTTAGAAATATGAATATTTACTTTAAAACTTGAATTTTTTTCAGTAGACTGAAATATCGTCTACTTCTTATTAAACAGATAGAAAATACTAACCATCTATCTTGTAATTTACGAAAAAGGAATATTTGTGTGTGTCTGTGTGTGTGGCTAAATTTTAAAATAACTTAAGCAATAATGTTATTTACATATTCTTTGTTTATTATATTACACAATAAGTCAATTAATTCAGATTAAAAAATTGAAATATCTTCATTCTTCTCTGCAACCACAATTATTTATTAAAAAATGCTGATTTATCAGGACCATACTGGACTGTAAAGGTCAATCAAAGTAAGTTTAAGAACTGTAATAGCTTACATATAGTTTATGTTAAAATGACTGTCTTAATTTTCAGAGATTGTGGAGAACCTTAATCCTTAGCTACTGATTTGCAGTTACTCAATTTACTCTCCCTTTTTCACTTAGGCTTGCGTATGTAGTGTATGAGGGGGGGGGGAGAAGGAAAGAAACAATTTTTTTTCTGAAATTAATATCCGTCACAAACACTGTCTAGGTAACATTTTTGCAATCGAAAGCCTTCAGATTAGTTACAAAAGTAGCAGCGACAAGAAAAGAATTGTATTCCAGAAGGACGTATATATACGTCGTGGTAACTTAGAGCACCTTAGAGCAAGGTGGATGTATTCACCAGTGGCAGCTAAGTTTTTAATGGAATCTTTGTCAAAGAATGTGTTATCACAAAAGGTGTCTTAGATAACTATAATATGTTCTATTTTTAGATAAAAATAGTTAAAACTATTTTTATCTAAAAAACACATGCAAATGGATAAAAGCAATTTGTTTTATCATAAAAGAAAAGAAGGCAACAACCAGCGACTTTGCACAATTTAATAGTTATCTTGAGAATTAATCGTTAGCACTAGTGTAAATATAATTAAGAATTAGTTATCAGGAATCGTTTTGTTGTAAAATTAATTAAAATTGATGAAAATCTATATTTGTTATATGAAGAAAATAATTTTAAAAGGCAAATAATTTTACCTTTTTATTATCATAATATTATAGAATTATTGTTTAAAAAAAACCTCAAATATTTGCAATATTGTATTTTTTATCTATAAATTTTATATATATACACATCCATAATCATACGCATATACTTATGTATTTACTATACATTTATATTTATTCAAGGACACATATACGCCACAATATATATGCTAAGCAAAACATTGCATACGGAAGAAAAATCACTGTTTTACGAAACTGTTGTACCATCGCTTCAGAATAAACCTCAATTCTCCATACAGAAGAATAACTTGAAAGGTAAAAATAAACATTAAATTTGGCAAGAAATAAGTCTATGAATTTGTTAACTAGGATGGCATATCGGCATTTTACTTCAAATGGGGGAAATATATCTCTTTCATTTCAATTAACTACATCTTTACATTCATTTTGAACTAAAAATACTTTATTGTATAACATGTACACATGGAAATATGATTTGTTTCTGAATAAATGGATTCAGCGACCTTATCCAATGATAAAATCCCAATGTTATTCTATCATTCTTAGGACTAATGCTACAACAAGTACCAGCTATGAAAATAGACTACACTGTTAGAACTTCACTGTTTTGTTGTTGGTGGTGGTCAAGATTACCAAACGTTTCCTGAGATGATTTAACTGAAAATAATTTTCAATAGTATTGTGAAATAGTAGTATAGTGTATATTGAATATTCTTCATGTAAAATATGTATATCTAACTTGCAGAAAACATATTTCATTGTTTTGTTTCATTGCTTACTTATTTCTTACGTCTATTTATATTTGTATCTATTTTAGAAAGAGTAGAGAGTAATGAAGTTGAACTTTATGTTATTCTTTATAGTAATTTTAGTAGCAAAAAAGAATTAGAAAAGTCTGAAAGATGTAATCCTATGGATAGGTCTGAAATGACGCTGAATTGCACTTAAGAAAATATCAGTTTATTTTTATTGTTTTTTAAATTATTCAATGCGTAATTCAAGGCATATCAGTTGTAGGAGTTCTAATAAAATATTGATAAGGATGTAACATCTTCATAAGTGGGAAGAATTAAGACTGGATTGTAAACATTCTCCGCAGTTGTATTCTGTCTACCATTGAGAAATTGGTTACACAAGGGATGGGTAAACTCCAAGCGCGCGGACGATTCCGGCCAAACGGAAGGTTCCATTCGACCATGGATAGAATTTTAATTTGTCACATAATTGACAGATAATGTGCCTTGGTGTAACCATTAAACCGATGACACATTATGGTCTTTACGGGCTTTTAAAAGACTTTTGTAACGTTTATAGCCTTTTTAAGAAACGAGGTTTACCACGAATATCGCCACTCAATTGGAAAAAAAGTAAAAGAAGTTGACATCTTTATTATCTAGATCAACGTTAATTATAGGTATTGGCATGTGTAAATTGGCACAAACGCTAAATATTTCAAGATTCTACCTGCCATGAGCATTCGTCATTTCACATTGTATTGTAAGACTTCTGTTGGCTATGAGGGAAACTTACTTTCTGGATGACACTCATATTAGGATTCATACTGCCTGTTATTATGGAAAATTATCCTGGTACAACCGTAGATTCAAGTTCTTAGAAAAATCTTCATAGAAGATTTTTCGTACACATAATTATAATTTTATAATATATATAAGTCACCACTTCAGTTACTTAACAGTATTTTTCATATATTTTGCTGGAGATAAATAACAACTCATATCGTTCTTGAAAACAACCCATTAAGACATTTATGAGGTAAAAAAAACTTATTTGGCAAAAAAAAAAAAACAGTATTGAATAATGTGCATTTAATAAACTACATTAAAATTATTCTTTGCAATTTTGTCATATAGATTTTGCGTTAAAACAGAGCAATCAAAAAGCATGTGAAAAGAAGCCCCACCCCCACACAAAACGAAATTTAAGTTAAAACATATTGAAGAAGAACTAATAACGCTTTAATCTTATAAAAGAAATATTTTATAAAAATATAAAAATGTTGAAATTCTCTTGAAAAGAATAATGAGTTGGAAATATCATATGCTTCTCGGCAAAATGTGTTTCTTAATCACTCAGTTTTCTTTACTTTTAACAGTAGAGCTTTTTAAAAGATATACCTTTCAAAATTTTAATTACATTTGTATCTAAATTTTCATCATTAAAAAAAATTCCTTTCTAATAACCGTCAAATGATTTATGACTTAAAAACTTTTCCTTCCATCCATCTTTAATGAGCATTAAGCACGTAATTATAATTTTAATGATAGATTTTGCCATTCTTTGAGATATGTATGTATCAAATACTATACTTTAACTATTTTTCTTTCCCTTTTATTTTAAAAGTCACTTTTCTTAACTGAAAAGCTCACCGCTATTATTTGTTATACATTTTCTCCTCATATTCTATTTTATTCAATACCTTTTTCAGATAAAATTAGAAATTTAAATAATATTGAAGCATGGAAGATTAATTTTTATAAATGTTTCCACCATACGTTATGATCATTTTATTCGTCCTTGAAAGATGAAGCAAAATTGTAAATGTAAATATAATTTTGTTGCATATATTTCAAATACATCAAACTTTTAATTGATTTTCAAAATCAGTTAAACAGAGCAAAGGTAATCAAACGTTTTTGAAGTAAATGCATTTTATTCAACGTCGTTTAAACAAAAATTATTCCAAAAGCAACGAAACTTTTTATAAATCATACGCATAATTAAGTAATTTGTAAATTTCTTTAATACACACACTTGCAAATGCTGTATAATTTTTTGGAAAATAAAATTTGCATTATATTTACCTCAAAAAAGAAGCATAGACTAAATTTTATAAAGGCGTTTTGAAACAGTTTTTCGGGTGTCTTGTACTTCAATCAAATAGACCAACTCAAATTTAAATTACTCTAAAATAATTTAATTTATTTACAAATACATGCTTAACAGTTAACATGTTTGTATTGTCTAAGTAAATATCTTATAAATTAAACTTTCATTAAGCTGTTCAAAGTAAATTAATGCAGCGTAATTTAAATGAAAATATTCTTATTTTACCAATTTTTCAGGCAGAGTATTATAGAATGTGAAATGCTTTCTTTTTTTAAGTGCAATTACTTTCTCAATAATATCTTTGACAACTTATTGACTTGGAAAGTAACGTTTTGCGTTTGCTTAATAATTCCCGTACTTGTAATTCTCTACAAAAAAGGATCAAAGTTAATTGTGCAACATTGTTACAGTAAAGTAAATATACCTCTTTTCCCTTAATTTAAAGAGTAATTCAGAATATACATTGAATATAATATAAAGGGATTTTCTTCTATCTTAAAACAGTCTTAAATAACTATTGAGTCTATTTCACTATTTTTTGACCAAAAAATTCTTCAGGATTTCAATTCAATGTCTAGTAAACAATACTCCTTAAATACAAAGGTTGAACAAATGAATAGAAAATTTTTTTTAA
>BMAO01030445.1:0-42569 GCA_019973975.1 Trichonephila clavata
GGTTTTCTAATTATAAATTTCGCTTCTCCAGAGTCAGAGTACCTGTGGATCTTCTGCTTCCAGGTATCGAAATGAACCTAAACATTCACTGCAGACAGTAATTTTGAATAGCAAAAAAAGCATATTTAAAGATACAGCGACTTTAAAATTGCGATATTGCCCTATTTATTCGAATTTAAGACGCACCTTTTTATTCCGATGTTAATGCTACTAAAAATTGGTTGCAAGAGGGAAAAGAATCGAAGACGGAAAAATTCATCGGATAGGAAAATTGAAGAAAATACTATCGGATAAAAAAGTCATAGGTTTTCGTTTATTTTTAAAAAGTTTTAAATACTGGTAAAATAAAATAATATTGTTCATTTCTTATTAATTCACCTTTTTTATTTCGTAAAATGAGTGAGTGAGTGAACATTAACGTCGCACTGAGGGCTTTTGGTGACGGACCTCATAATTTTGAACCATGGTCAAATGACGAGGACGACACCTTAGCTAGTATCCCCTCTCCTAACTACCACATCACACTAACGGGAGAGCATTTAAGCTCTCGACAGATTTACAAATAGAACTACAAACAGAGTACAAATAGAATTTTAAATTTTAATGATGAAATGAGCTTTTTATAAAAGGTACTTGTAGTTATACAAACTCTCTTCAATCCATTTTACATACACATTTATAATATCCTTTTCGAATGTTTATTGTAACTTGGGTAACCTTCAGAGCCCCAGGGCTCCGTGAAACACAGTTTGAAGACCACTGCACTATATAAATGTTGAGGAGAATGAAACAGAAGTAAAAGTTGATATACAGTAGTGAAAAATTAAGTTTCATGTTTCAATCTGTTGTATTAAAAGTGGACTAACAGTATCAAGCAATTTTACTCTAACCGAATAAATATAGTACCATAGAAAATTATATGGTGTATTTTCCAGAATTAAGCTGGCATATAATTTACAAATAAATCTTCATAATTTGCCATGAATTCCATGAAAAAATAAATTCTTTGTAATTGGAGAGTATGGTGTCTTTTGGGGAGAATTTTGTTTTTATTCTTTTATCTCTCTCACAAAAGAAAAATAATATTCCTAACACGTTTCAAAAATTTCTATTCTTATTAGTTTTGGAAGATGCATAACAATCATCAATCAAAAAAAGTATCAAAATAGTAAAAAATGTCCATAGTAAAAAAGTTCACTGATATATAAAACATTTCTTGTCGAATAATTCTTATTTATTCACCGATTCTACAAAGTAGAAAGTAAACTTCTTTGATATGCATTTTATCTGCGCCTTTTTCTAAAAAAATAATAAGTATGAAAGGACTATAGTTTTAAATACGGAATCGAAAACTTTATATACGTTAAATAATGTTTGCTCTTACATGTTCTAATAATATGCACTTATATATAATTTATAAATAGCAATAATATTCGTGTGTTAAAACGAAGTAGTAATCCTAAAGGGAAAGTTTATCAATTGTGATTAAATTATTATAAAATCAATTATAATTCATAAGATTACGCTGGAGTCCATTTGGATTTGCTTTTTTAGTATTGAGGTGGGAGGGGGGAGGGATTTATCTTTTCAAAATAATAAATCTTCTTAATTTGTTTCAATTGATTATTAAAAATAACATCTAATGTCTCTTCATACCATTTCCTTCTTCGGTGGTGTGGGGTAAAGAGGACGTGGTTAGAGCAGACACATAATATTTCGTGGCTAGAGCGGTCACATCCCCCCCCCCTCTTAGAACATATAAAGGGTGCAAATATAAACATGTAAATAAATGCTTTTAAAAATCAGAAAAATAATTTAAAACGGTATTTTAAATGGCAAATATCTTTCACGTGTACTAACGTTTCCCCCCTCCTTCTTTTTACGGAAGTTTTCTGTTTTTTCATTACAAGAATAAATACATTTTTATTTATATTAAATTGTTAAGTATTATAGTGCGAATTCGTTTTAAATATAGAGAAGTTAATAAAAATAAGAACTTTCAGAGAAATATTTAAAAATTAATAGTAAGTATCAGTATAATGAAGGGTCGAAACTGTGTACAACAGATGGCATGTGGCTGATTAGGGAAACAACGCAATAGGTACAAGAATATCCACTCTTCCAACCCAGCTTCCCAGAACAGATAGTGTTTCCATTGTCGTCCGCTCTGACCAAGTAACCTTTCCTTCATACTGAGGGGGGAATGTCCAATCTGGGGTCAAAGGCTATCTTTGATCAGCAAACACCTCTATTTTCAACTAGACATATATTGCCTTTCAGCATTGTTCAAAGACTTGAATACTGCCTATCATAGGATGTTTACGAGCTCTATTACTTTAAGTTTGATTTTTTTTTAAATTAGTGTTCTTACAAGTTTATTCAGCAGGTTATCTTTTTGTGAATGCTTTATTTTCTAATTTAAAAATAAACTAGTGATAAAAATAAATATCTTAACTATACTACTAAAAGAAAATACCTATTAGCAGCCAGTATCTGGTCATACGTTAATGCCTCACATATTTCACATATTTCCTTTTTTCACAAAAAAGGTATATAAAAAATTTACTACTTAAAAATTTTATGATATATTTACCTAAATAGATATATATTTTGAATTAACTTTAATTCTAAATTTTAAATGTTTAAAATGTATTCCGCAAAGAAATCACACAGCGACTATTATATAAAAATTTTTGTCAAGAACATCAGGTTATTGAAAATGTTCAATAATAGAAAATGCCAGACAGTAATTTTTAATAGGAAAAAAACTAAAATCACAATATTACCATATTCATTCGAATCTACGTCGCACGCCCCCCCCCCTTCCCCCCGATACTTATGCTACTAAAAATCGCGTGCAGCTTAGAATCGAAGTCGGAAAAATTCATCGGATGGGAAAATTGAACAAGATACTGTCGGATAGAAAAAAATCACAGGTTCTCGTTTATTTTAAAAAAGTTTTTATAATAGTGGTAAAAAAAATTAATTATTTTCATTTCTTATTAATTCACCTTTATTATTTTTTCATTTCATAAAATGAGTGAGTGAATGTTAATGTCACACTGATTAGTTGCTCAAGGGCTTTTCGCGACGGACCTCGTAATTTTGAACCATGGTCAAATGACGAGGACAATACCTGAGATGGCATCCCGTCTCCTATCACACCAACGGGAGGACGTTTGAACTCTCGACAGATTTAACGTACATCGCTTTGTGGCCGTGGTAGCCGAGTTCTCAATGTATTGGATCGTGGCTGGCATGTCACGAGTTCGAGCCCAGTACCACTAAATACCCGCCGTGTAGGGGAGCGATGCACGTTAAATCTGTTAAGAGCTCAAACGTCCTCCCGTTGGTGTTAAGACCTCCCTCTTAGTTAGGAGAGGGGAAGCTCAGGTGTCGTCCTCGTCACTTGACCATGGTTCAAAATTAGGAGGTCTGTCACCAAAAACCATTCGCGTAGCTGAACAGTGCGACGTTTTTATTCACTCACTCGTGCATCGCTTCCCTCCACGGCAGGTCTTGAGCGGTATTAGGCTCGAACTCATGCAACGCCAGCCACGAGTCCGTTACATCGACCACTAGGCTACCGCGGCCACATTTTATTTCGTAAATTTATCATATATTGATAACATATTTGACACTATTTTTAGTTTTTTTTTTTTCTTCACAAAAACGGGCTGAGAATTTGTGGTACGGCTTAGAATTGGAGAAAATTAATTAAAAAAAAGTTTCTGCTAATTTAATTAAAAACAAGATTTGGTTAATAATTGTTCCAATGGTTTAATGGTAAAATTGTACGTTAAATATAAAATATATTCGATGAAAAAAAAATTTTTTTTGTTAGTTAAAATATAATAATAATTGCATTACAATAATTAGATTAAAATTTTAAATTGTGAGCTTCAAGGAGTAGTAATTTGTATTCTTTAGTCAATTCACAGCTTTCGGTCAAGCATAAAATAAGTATACTTTCAATTTTTCATTCAGTTGATTATCAGATTTTAAATATTTTTATATGCGTTTCATCAATAACAGGCAAAAAAAAAAAAAAAAAAATCTAAGCAACATAATTATAAATTATCTACATAAATTTAATTTTTAAAGCACTCACATGCAGAAAATATTAAAAACATTCCTAAATGGGAAAGTTCATCAAGTTTGAGATGTTAAATCTCTGTGTACATCATAAATCTCCTTTATTGTCCACACTATTTGTCACAACTTGCAGGTTACCATAATTTCAGCTGGCGACTATATTTTAGAAAGATATTACCAAAATTAAGTATTCGTAGGGGGGCTAAGAAAAATTCGTTTTACAAAACGATGGTGGCGCCATCTCTTTGAGATTGTCCTAACTACGCCAAAAATAATTCAGAATGAACTTAAAATTTAAAATAGTTCATTAATAATAACATAAAACTTAATTCTGGCTACACTAGTCAAAAGAGGGAGCATGCTTTTTAATATACTATTTAATTCTACTCGAAAAAATAAATTTTTTTCTGTTAAAATGTACTTCGCGTTTTCACTTCCTATACTTTAATATAGAAAACTCAAATTTCATTTTGCAATAATGCTGAAAACTGCGTATTTTTTTCAAAAATCAAAATTCAAAGAACACTATCATCTAAACAATATTTTTTTATACCCATAGAAATTTTTATTATTACTGGAGCTTTTTCCTGCCGGAAAATGTGCTTCCCGTTTGATTCCTTTCCTTTAACATTGACCGAACACAGCCTTAAATGTGTAAGAAATTTTTAGTTTTTTTTATTATACACTAGCTGTACCCTGCCACACGTTGCTGTGGCTCAGTCTGGTAAAGAAGAAAGCACGTTTTCAGTATGTTTAAACATTTGCATAGGTGGTATGATTTTTTTTTATTTAAAAAATGTGTAAATATATATACACAATACTTTACTTAACCAATATCATTTGTAATTTGTTAACCAAATACTTGAAGTTATTACAACTTATTTTTCCTTTATGTTATGAACTTAAATTTCTTGATATTGTATTTATAGTAGAGACCTCAAATTTGAAGAAAAATTTTAAATGGCTCTACTCTGGATTCCTCAAAGGCAATGGGTTAGTTTTACAATGCTCATGGATATTTCTGTTATATCAGAGATGTGTTCAAAAATGCACATTTCTCCAAACAAATATCATTTGGAAACATGAATTGTATTTCCTGATGTTATATAGGGAATGTTTTGATTTCGCAGTATATCTGGTGAGCAAAGTTTTTAATGGCATTGGTGGTTTTCCAAGTTGAGACAGTTTAATTTTTCCAGCGGCACAAAACATTCCTTTTGTTTCTCCCTTAAATTTCAGAGAATTGCAATAAAGAGACACTTCAGTCATTGTGCTGATGAGAATATGCTGGCTCAACCTATAATCTTCTACTGGGTTGTACCGGAATGCAAGGTGACTGTCATTGTGTGATTGCGCACTCCAAAATCATGTTTGACGCTGATGCGCTGTTTTTGGTTGACATCTTTCAGCCACTCACAACCTACTGTGTTCCTTTTGTTAAGAACAGAGCAGATCTGAATGCTAATCATGAATGTTGGGCTCGCAAATGTGCATCCTCAAGTTTGGCTGTCTGTTGCTCTGCTGCGCCCTCAGCATGTGCTTGTACCATTCTTTGCCATTCTGATGCCTGTTCCTCCTCAATTTGATGTGCAATTACACTCGTCGCACTACTTTTTCCTTGTGAGTATAATGACCTAAGTTTGATTTCCTGAAAGGCCTTATTTTTATGTAGTGAAGCTAACCGACTGCACTTAAAAAGAAAAAAAGTTGAAGCAAAATCATATAAAATTTCAAAACATTAAAAGAAAGGAAAAACCAGGAACAAAAAGAATGGGAGAAAATAAAAAAAATGCTAATGAAATACTTCTATAGTGCATCAATTAACATAGCTCAATTTCAACGCAAAGAGAGGTTGAAGATATTTTTATTCGAATACGCAAGAAAAATTCAAATATAAACACAGATTTCGCAGCAGAAATCTACAACAAAATATTCTGTGAAATTTATGTAGTTAAGCTAACTGATTGCACTTAAAAAGAAAAAAGTTAAAAAGCAAAAACATATAAAATTTCAAAACATTTTAAAAAAATGGAAAAACCAGGAACAAAAAGAAACGGAGAAAATAAAAAATGCTAATGAAATATTTAACTTCTATTGTGCTTCAATTAACATAACTCAATTTCAATGCAAAGAGAGGTTGAAGATATTTTTATACGAATACGCAAGACATATTCAAATATAAACACATATTCCGCAGTAGAAATCTACAACAAAATATTGATAATGAAGGGAGATTTTTGCAATTTACTATTCAATTAGCATTAGCAATTGTTATCAACAAATTTAAAGGCCTATCTTAAAAACAGAGTGGCTTATATATGAACACTGACTGTTGTAAATTAAATATTAATTATATAGATGGCGCTGCAAGTCATGTGAGAGATGTTTACGCGTTTGACTTGTAGAGTCAGAGTATGTAATGTTCTTTGTGCTGTGTACTTGTCTTCTGTGTTGTCTGCAAAATAAACAAAATGCCAAAAGATGAACTGAGTCATTGAAGAGAGAATAAATGATGTATTGGAATTATAATAGTTTACCTGACCATGGCATATAATAACTAAGGAAATACAATACTGACTGCTTCACAAATGGACAATTATTTGTTGTCAGGGTACTTAAATATTATTATCACTCTGCAGCCAAATTTCCGCCATGCAAATCACACCATTTTCCATCCAAATCTGATTTTTTTTTTGTTCATACAAAACGTTAGAATCTTTGTTGTTTAGATATTAAGGTGCAATACGCATGACACCAATTTTGTTACAATGATGCTAATACATAAGTACCGTTTAGTGTTCCAGAGCAGCAGTTATCAATTGGTGAGAAATTTTTGATGGTCCACTGAAAAATTGAGATATTATTTACACTTTTATGAAGATTCAGTTTAAATAAAGTTGAGCAACAAAAAACATATTATGGATTATACTTTAATAAAAACTTTTAGTTACCAATTTTAGCAAATTTCCTGAGTTTAGCAATTTTTTCAGATTTTCGAACGAGATTTGAAAGTCAACTTAGGTAACCATAGTAAATTGGTGGCAAAACGCTTCAGTCAGTTGATTGTCGGATTGTTATTGCTTTTCATGAAATTTGTTTTCAGGTGTATGGAAACGTAAATATAGCTTTAGTGGTCTGCCATATTTATAAAGTTATCATTGAGTGGTTCATGGAGTGCTGAAGGTTGGCAACTGCTGTTTTAGAGTAGGCACACCAGACAATTTTTGTATCTTCACAGACAATTAAGCAATACAGAATGTGTACCCATAAGTATTGTAAAATTAACCCTTTGACCTCAAGAGGAGCCATTTTAAATTTATTTCCAAACTTGGCACCTCCCCACAATGTAAATAATTTTAGATTTATAACATAAGGACAAAAAAAAAATATAATAACTTAGAGTATTCTGTTAACAAATTACAAATGAAATCTGTTTAGAAAAGTTTTGTTTATGTATATTCATACATATTTTTTTATAAAATAAAAAGTCATACCTCAAGTGCAGGTGGTCAAAAATATTAGAAATGAGTATTCTCTTTTCTTTCTTTTTAACCAGACTGAGCCACAGGAATGAGAGACTGGGTAAATCTACGTATAAGTAACTTAATTGTTAAAAAGCTATCAAAAACAAATTAAAGTTCAATATTTTGATAAAATCACCAAAAATAGTTCCAAACAAAGGTACTTGGGTACTATTGGAACTGTCAACTCCAATTTTCTATGTGTCGCACACAGTGAATTGGCAACCATGTGCTTCCTTTTATATAACGTTGCCAATGCAGTTGCAATATAATGTGTAAATACCAAAACAAACTTAAAATATACATAAGATAATCTGAATTTTCCCATTTGTATTTCATAGTAACATCAAATAAAATTTTGAAATCCCACAAAATATATCCTTTGCGAATCTAATGTTACTGCCCCATCTTTTAGAAATTTCAATAATTTAGTGGAAAAATTCACAGCCAAGTGAAAAATATTTATTATTGTGCAAAAAGTCATATAATAATTTTCCCTTTTTGAATGCATATTGCAGCATTTGGCAATGTCTTATGATTTTATGTAAATGGTTGACGAAAAAAAAAAACTGTAAGTACCAGAAGAAAAAAAAATTATCTATTTATTTAATTTAGAATCACTGGAAAAAGATAAAATACTTCGAAGATTTCAATTGATACGCTATTTGTTTGTGGAGATATTTTGAAATCACGCCAAACAGATCCATTAGTGTACAGAATTAAAATTAGGATTTTGTACATGAAATATACACAAATTGTATGTATATAATTGGATATACGGTTGTAATTGTATATATCCCGAGCTTTAAACTAAATTGAAAAGTGAAATACAATATTTACATTTATTGACACAAACAGAACTGAATATCTTTATCAATGCGAAAGCATAATTTGAAAAAAAAATTAGAATCACCTGCTTCCTCAACATGTATTTGAGCCATCTGTCTGCATTGTCCTCGTTCACTGATGCCTATTCAAATTTGATGTGCAATTACCCTTAACACTTCTTTTGCCAGCCCAATGTGATGACCTTAGTTTGATTTTCTGAAATGCAATTTTACGTACTGAAGCCAGTTGACCGCACTTAAAAAGAAGGTAAAAACAAAACGTATGAAATTAAAAAACAGCTCTGAATGGGCCTTGTATCCAAATTCCTTTGGGGCCATTTTTGAGATATGAGCATCATGTTAGTGGGACTGTAGTAACATTTGTTGGGGCTCCTGTTGCTTGGTGGCCCTGCATCATTGATACAACTGATAAAGCGGTAGCTACGTCTCTGACAAAAGCAAACCGCAATAACTTGTAGTATTCTGCTAACAAATTACTTATGGAATCTGTTTTAAGAAAATTATAACAAAGTTAAATCTTAAAAAGCAATCAAAAACAAAATAAGGTTCAGTATTTTGATGTATCAGAAAATCTTATTTTTACAATTGTATTTCAATAGTAACATCAAATGAAAGGTACTTACGTATTATCGCAACCTATCGGTGACATTGTATAAAAAGAAGCACATGATTGCCAATTTAGCGCGTACAACACATATGAAAATATAATTACCAACTTGGCGAGTATCTTGAAAGTTGGTGATTGTTACAATAATACGTAAGTATCAAAAAAAATTTTAAAAATTGTCAAAAATGGAGAAAAAAACATTCTTATTAAAAAACCATCGATCAATTCCGCCAAATTAGAATGTTGCCAAGTGAGAAAAAAATACTGTGTCAGAATGTACGGAACGGTTTCCAAACATTGAATACATATCACGAGATTTCGAGACGTCTTTTAATTTGAGGTAAATGGTCGATGGAAAAAACAATGGTATAAAAAGCTAAACATAAAAATTATATAATAAATTGATTGAATTTCGGATTTCTGGAGAAAGATAAAATAGGCAGAAAATTTCAATCCGAACACTACTCGTTAGTTCAGATCAGTCGGCCAGTCTTATGTTATCGTCTCAAAACTATGAGAAATTTTAACAATTAGGCAGAAAAATAAGTAGCGTACAGAAGTCAATAATAATTTTCATTTTCGTTTAGTAAAGAGAAATAAATTAAGCTTAATATTACAGAAAAAACGCGATGTAAAATATAAGCAAAATTGTAAACATCCCGCGATAATACTATCCGAGTGTTGCCAAAACTACAAAACAAAATTTTAATTGTTAAAAGAATAATCATTAAAAAAATGATTTATTTGAAAAATAATCCTAATTAAGTATCAAAGAACAAAAAAATGGATAAATATTTCAATCTCTAATCATAATTATAAAAAAAAATATAGTAATTCCGAAAAAACTGTGCGTAAAGTATAAATTTCCGCATTCAGAGAGAAACGCGACATCATATGACGTCATAACACCGAAAAATCACTTAAAAATTAAATTTCAAAACATTTAGAGGGAATTACGAAATAATAAGTACATAAGAACCCGTCCGGATTCAAGTGCAACGCTATGTCAAATTTTCAGAGTAAATGCTTTAGTAGTTTCAGAGATTAGCGGCTTTGAACAAACACACATAAAATTTTTATTTATATAGATTTTGCATACAAATGATGGATTCAATTTTAAAAAATCATATTATCGAAACTACTACATATATTATAATAAGTAATACATAAATGTATCGAAAAATACGCCTATTTATTTCTGTTACAGGTGTTCGATGTGTATATGACATATATCCAATATGTAACCATCCAGTTTTTTGCATATGTTATGTAGAGACGTTTTGCATATGTTATGTAGAGACGTTTGGTCAGCCGCTGCTTTTCTTTCAGTGCAAGCAACTTGTTTTCTTGAATTCATGATACCATCACAGAAAGCTTTTGTTGATTTGTGATTCTTTTCCGTAGAGATTCCTAATGCACGCTGCACCGAAATAGCTGGAAAAAAACCGTGCATATTCTAATGCGTAAAAACTCTTCTCTGTCATTGTCGCCATCTTTGGATTTAAGTAGCATCGATCTTGAATGGGCTGTTGATCATTGGGGTGGGGCGAAACTCTTTGCATTCATGTATCACTAATTGTATTATATGCATTAGTTTCCAAATATATAATTTTTCAAAATCGTGTCCATCATTTATACGCCCCATATGATATCTAGTTAGTTTAGATGTATATTTATAGATCAAAACTAACAACTTTTGCCCTTTGGCGAGAATTTCTTCTTTGGGCATCGTGTATTATGTTATAAAAAGTATTTACTTATTTAGATTGAGGAACAAAGATTTCATTATATGCTTTGTTATTTTTGATGCAAATGAATTGAATAAAACTTTATAAAATGACAGATTTCTTCATTTTTAGGTGTCAAGAAGCATTTTTAAACTCTTTACCAGTGAGCTATAGTTGAGAAAAATATGAAAAAAGGAGAAATTTGTTATGTACTTGATTTTCTTTATTATAATCGTAAAATGTATTGATGTAATATATCATCGACTAATTTCGTCAAATTTAAAAATGCCACCAATATCTGTTATCGTTTCGCACATGAAAAACATTCGCACATCGTTTCGCAGCGGAAAGAAATTTCCGCACATACTCCATCCATATTAGACCGTCGACAAATAATTTGGCGATGCTTTAGAAAATTTAAATTCAGCTTTTAAAAAAACGTAAATCTGAAATAAGCAAAGATTTTAAGTTAATTGGGACCTGAAGGCGCTTTAAGATTTGCATCTTTTTATTTTACTTTTAAAAAAATAGAGGGTATTTTGCTGCTTCTATAGATGCATTATTTATGAGAATTCGTTCAAAAGAACGCTAGAAACTTGAATTTTAAAATTGTAAGGAAATGTGATGTAATTCTGATTTAGGTACACTTTCTTCAAAATCCGTAGAGTAAAAAACTAATTTTTATATTCAAAAAATATAATTTTTCTATATTATATGATCAAATTTATTGAAAATTGTTCACTTTTTGTGCAAAAATTACGGACAATTTAAGTGAATTTTTTACAAAATTTTGAATTTTTTTAAAAATATTAATTGCGTCTAGTTTTGCATTTATAAATACTCAATGTAGTTATTAATTTATAAATCAAGTGGAAATAGTACCAAGTAGATTTTGAGGATTATTCTAAATTAAATACACAGCTCGAAAAATAGACAATTCGTTTTTCCTAACTGCTTATTGTTAACATTAGAATGCTCATGAATAACTCTCTATATGTTGATTACTTTTTTTTTACATTAAAATAAATAAATATTCATACGTATGAATACAAAAATAGAGTTTATTTAGATATTATTTTTAAAAACAGAGTTCCATTTAAATTAGACATCAAATTAACTTCGTAAATTCATCAAAGGCATATTGTTGGTGTACTTTTATAAGAATAAAAATATGCGTAAGGAAATTTGTAATATCATTTTGTGATGATATTCATAGTGAAGTAAAAATACTAAAACTTATAGACATAAAACTTTGGTATTTTAAATGAAAGAAGATGTGAATCGTTGATAAAACGTATTGATGGAGTAGGAAAAGGGTAATTAAAAAGACTTTTAAAGAATCTAGAACTTTACACTTTCAGTTTAAAAACTGAGAAATGATGCAAAATAATCCAATTAGTAATAGTGTGACTCTATATTGTATTAAAATACATTTTTTTACAAATCATGGATGAAAAAATCTTTATTTGCAATTTTCTCAAAACACATTTTTTGGGGATTCCGGTACACTTTCCTCAAAATCTACTTTAGCTATAGTGCTGATATTTGGCATAATACAAGATTAACAAATTTTTAACAAAGTGAAAGAATTCGTTTTCAAAAAAACATTCAGAAACTTCAGATAAAGCGCAGTTTCTGCATAAAATTTAAAGGAAATTTAAAACACTAAATTAAAAATTTTTATAAATTTATAGTTTAAAATTTCATTTCGTTCATTTTATGAATTGTTATGTTTACAAAAACTCCGTGAAATCTTATAGCTATATATGCAGTAGATTTTATGCAAAGTGTACCTAAAAGTAAGAACATGCTTGAAAAGAATAAATAGTTATTGATTAATTATTGCTCATACAAATTTATCTGTAATTTAAAATGAAATTTTTTTACATTACCAAGTACATAAACATATAGATAATTCAACGCACAAATTTTATATCCGTTGCTTTAAATTTTAGTAAGTGAGAACCATTTAAAAGTTGCTGCAAAAAAAAGTTCATTTTTCCTTTTCGCAGACATCCCAGTTACCTTAATAATAATTGCATTATCCAGGCTGTCAAACCCCGTAAGGGTATTCAAAACTATGACAGTTGTTTACTTTTTTATTTAGGCAAGGTCACAATTTTTTTCAAAAGTAAGAATTTAAATATTGTTTTGCCGGTTCACTATGTATTTTGTTTTGCATCTTTCTAAACCAGGAGTGGGCAGACTTTTCTAGGGTACGGGCTACTACTGATTTTTTTAAGGTGTGATCCACCCAGTGACGCTGGTGAAATGCATTTCAGGTTTTCCTTCTTTTTTTGGAATCGCCACACTTGCATGACATAATGCATAGATATTTAGCATTCACCATTGTAAAAAAAAAAGTGTTCCTTCCATTCTGTATTAAAATTGCATATTTTTATTTTCTTAACTCTTCTTTTCCATATTTTATGTCTTAAAATATAAGAGGTTTCAATTTTTACTACAAAAACTCAAACAACTCAAAATTGTCAAGTTAAATGTTTCAACAATTTTAATCATGACAACACATAGAGCATGGAAGTATTCAAACCAGCGAACGTACGTGAACTGATGAAGTTATAACAGACATATGTAAAAACGTTCGCTGTCGGTTCCGACGACATCGCTGAACACGATGTGAAGACGAGAACCCAATCCAGTGGAAGAGCATGATGTGGGGTGATGTCTCAGCACCGAATTCAGTGCTGTTGCGGGAAGAGTTAATCATCAAAATTTATTCTCCTCTTCAGTCGGCGTGTTGAGAAAACTCATTTCTCCAGCTGGCATTACAGTGATCGTTTTTTCCCTCTATATAGACAGCGAACGTGTCATCGTGCGCTCCCAATGAAGGTACATGTGTCATCTACACATGCATTGAATCATTTGCTTAAGTAAACACAGTCATATTCATTACAAAAAGCGGATTCTGCAGTCTATTAGGCATTGGTGTTCTTTAAACAAGTTTCTTCTAATATACGCGTCTAGGTCTTAGTAAAAACGGTCGCCCCCAAAATGTTTTAGTGTTCCACCGGTCAATTCCGATTGACTTAATGCCCACCCCTGTTCTAAACCCTATAATCTTTCGGGTACTTACTCAATCGACCACAAATTTTGGAAATATTTCACTGCATCACCTTCCATAAAAATATGTTAGGATTGCGGAAAGACCAATTTCCCGTTGGGAACGAATGACGTCTCAACGGACAAGTAGTTTCTCGTGGGAAAGTATCTCACGGTGGACACCCCGCTGCTGATGTCCTAAAGAAAGTTAACCTCTGACCTTCCTTGATCTAGCCGACAGTAAGGGTCCAGCGCAATTCCCACGCCAGCCACCGGTTTCAAAGCACACTGCGCGAAGAGGGAGTTTGGACAAATAGAAGAATGGTTTCACCGAATACGTCCAAACAAAAGTAAATATACATCACGGGTCACTTTCGTGGGAGTTACGCATTCCACCTTTAAAGGGACTTTGGAATCACGAGAAAAGACAGAGTCTCTCAATTTGCGTCTCTCTTCTAATGGTTTTTCTATTTCACCCTATCTTCAGGGATACTGGGTATAAGCAATTATTGCTGGCACCCGAAACATCTAATTTTCGTTTCGTTTTTAGAAAAGACAGAGAGCGACACCAACGTAGAGACAGGACATAACTCCAACAGTCTCTCCAATTCCAACCAGCACCTGCACCCCAGCATTTTTCCAGCTTGTTTTAACGCAGCCTACATCAGGAGCAAATATCAGTGCACTCCACAGGACTGCTTGTAATACAAAATTATCGACCCGACATAAACCGCCACGGCAGGATTTTCATCACTTTACGAAACATATTAAAAAAGAATGGTATTAGAAATAATAAACAATGGTATTATTTTCGATCCTTTGTGAATAAGATTATTGTTTGAACATGCTCAAAAATGGTTTTCCACTATTAGCTGCGTATAGAGGCATTTGGTAATGCTTATTGAATTCACGAAATTGGTGGACGTTTATTAAAAAAATATCATAAAAGAAGTTTGAAAAAAAATTAAAGTCAGGACATATTAACTATTATGGCATGCATGTGAAAGTTTAAATGATTATAATACTATATTTTTCTATAATTTCAATAAATGGCATGGTTGTTAGTTCTGAAAATATATCAAATTAGTGATAAACATTAAGGATTTTGATTATAGGAATGTTCTACCATAATCTTCGAAATATTCATAGTCTTCAAAACAATGTATACATCTGTGATTTAAGAAACTTACAAGTATTCTGTATAAAAGTCTGAATCACAAAAATCCAGAAAACAGTATTTGGGAATGATAAACATAAAATAATAGAGTTAAGGCAGCGTTTTTCAAACTGTGGGTCGTGGCCCTTAGTGGGCAGGACCACTAACGCTAGAAGGGGGGCATGAGCATATCAATATATCAAAAATAAAGAATTTACAAATTTACTGAAATGATGCAAATATATATAAAAATAACGTTCGGACATAAAAAAATTTTAAAAAATGCTATTTACATACTTATATAAAATAATTAAATAATGTGTCATTACTGCGCAATGTATATGATAATTACTCTCACAATACTAAATGAAGAACAAATTTAATAATTACTATTGATTAACGTAGGCTTGCCATACACAAAATTTAATTCTTATCTTGATAATTTGTACGGTTAATGATTAAAATTCTATTGTAGCGTTAACGTCAAAGTGCATTATTATTGCATTCAATATATTGTTATTGTGTGAAGGGGGCACGATGAAAACTAAAGTTGAAAATTGGGTCGCAAGCATTGAAATTTTGAAAAGCACTGAGTTAAGGCATTTTTTGAAAAAAAAAATCAAAGTGCGCGTAAGAATTATATCCTACAAGTGTACCTTTATAACAAATTATCTTAAACCCTCTTACCCAATAAATAAATAAATAAGAAATAAGTACTTTTATTATACTGTAGCGATGATGAATTATATTCCATTAAAACATTTGCAAGCAGAAAACGAACTCATGGATTATAAGCAGCGTTTATATTTTAATCCTATGTTAGGTCGGAGATTTTCAAGTGTCTTGCATTTGAGCTTACCGAACCAACTCTTAAAGTAACCTTAAAAAAGTACTTGATAATTGGCATCCGATACTTTTAAAGGACACAATTTGCGGTGACTGATTACATTACAATCTTTCCCAATGGGATATCAATTACAACTTTCTCATTTCAAACCAGAAAAATTGGCAAAGACAAACATTCGTTCTTTTGTATTCCTTCCCAAGCCATTTACTACTAGACGAAGTAGTTTTAATTGGATTTTGATTGTTTTTTGTTCCAGGTGACGTCTTCTGTGATTTAATCATTTACTGTAAAATCCGGCGTACAACGCCCTACTGCCATATAACGCGCTCCTATATTTACAAGCTGCAGTTATTAGATATATTCGCTTTATAACGCACGCGCTTTTTTACGAATAAATTTGGAATGTATGTATGAAATGTTTCTACGTTTTGAAGTCATTTATTCGAGGTTCCCTCCAGGGTTTTGAAAAAAACTGTACACTTCTAAAACTACAGCCCCTTAAATTCATAAGGAATGTCATCTCTTTCATATGAACAGTATATCGTTAAATTAAGAAAAACAATTTTTTTCTATGCTCATCGTTTTTGAAGTGATAACTTCTTTAAGCGCGTTTTGCTGGAGAGTGAGCTTGAATAATGAGTTTTAAGAAGCCAAGCATTTTTAAGCTTGGGTTTGTAACGCTCGTAACAAGGGATCGGAATTTTCCGTAACAATGTTAAGTCCTTCAACAAAAAAAGACTTACTACAATAACAAAATTTGGCGTCGAAAATCGGTTTTCAGCCGATCTGGAATTTCATGACCTTGCACTATTGATTGTATTTTAATTAACTTTGTGTAAAAATTAAAAACTTTTATTACGTGTTTATATTATTAAAATCCTAATCACTACAATGTTTTACATTTTTTACAGATTTCTATGGGTTTTCTTGGATTTTAATCCAAAAAGAAAGAAACTTACTAGTATTGTTTAAGTAGATTTGTGCATTGTATATCTTTCTCAATGCTGCCAAGTTAGACTGAGATGCAATGTTGTAAAACTTCTTTAAATAATTTATGGAATTTTGTAATTTTTATTAATTTTTTTTTATTTTTCTTATTTTTGCACACAAATTATTTTTAAAAAAGACACTTTTCCATTTCAAGGAGTCATAAAAATGCAGCTAAAAATTGCTAAATTCACCAAATATCAGTAATAATTAATTGCAATAAACCTACGACAGAATTGACCAGTTTGAAGTTAATGGAGCATGTGCAGAAAGACACCTTTCTGATGCATTACAACTGATAATTTTCTTTCTTTTTAAAAAAGCGATTTAGAGTGAAAAACTTTAAAAATAAAAGAAAATGATGAAATGGTTTCATCAGATAGTATTATTTGCACTTTAAATCTTCCTTTTTACAGTGAATGTAAACAAATGTGTCTAGGTTTTCTCTCCCATACGTAACAATAACGATCAAATAATTTTAAATGACAATGCTAATATCCCCTTGTTTTTTATTCACCTTACTAAACCTTGAAATAACTTTGCAAAACTTGAAGTTATCATTTATATCATGTGGTCATAAGCACACACACTCTTTTTTTATTTTGAAAGCTTTTATTTTCATACCCAGTGTATAACGCCAACTCGTAAATTTCTATATTTTTCTGTGTGTTAAATGTGCGCATTATACGATTTTATAAGATAAGTTAAAATCTATGATGATACGATCATTTAATTCGATACGAAACAATTACTTGAAAAAAATTCCGTTTTTGGATGAAAACGGATTGCAAAAGTAAAAACCATTTTTATACAACTTAAAGCTCGAACATTTTTTATTGAATACCATACTAAAGAAATAAAATTGATAATCCGATCACGAGTAACTTTTTCAACTGACGGTGTTATTTTGATTTTTACATGCCGTGCTGCTAATAAAAAAATGACACAAACACAGACGCAGATTAACTTTTATATGTTGTGAGCTTGACTTTTATTTAGAAAATAGAAATCAGAAAGATATTTTTGAGTAGCCAATGTTATATTGATAAAATTATGACGTGTTGAGTGTCAATGCTATATTGACGTTGTGACGTGTTACACAAATGACAAGATAAATAATGGACACTTAAGTATTATACTCAAAAGACAAATCAAAAGATATCGTCAAATACCGATATATGCAAGCAGTACTGAAAGCGTTCTAGCTCATGTGCGATCATAATCATAAGAATGATGACAGCATTAAAGAAGTCTTTTGATTTGGCGAAACTGGGTGACGGTACATTCCGAAAGTGCCAAATAATGTTGCTTTTAGCAAATACTTCTTAAAATTAAATGATAGGAGGTAAAAATATTAAAGTGTATGTAATAACCCTTATTGAATAATAATTAATAATGACTACTTAGCCTTTGAAGAACCGAGTAAAAAATGTACTAATTACTTTAAGGTTATCTTTGGTATTGGTCAGCTGTTCAGGAGGAAATCTTATTAAGTAGTAACTTTGACGATGACACAAGAAGTACATGTTCAAAAAATCTATTTACTGTGTCAGTTGTGCGTGTTATTAATTTACTTCTTAAAAACATACTGAGAACAACGAGAAATGATTACATTTGGCGATATTTCACTTGTAGCCAGAAGCAGCATTTGGCGAAATACCGGCCTATAGTGCAAACATATTTCAATCATATGACTAAACATTTTTGTGTTCGAAACGCAGGATGGGTAAAATATTCCCCATAACTCAGTTCTCACTTATACCGAATATTGTTAAAGTTAACTTAGCATATATTGTTTCCCTTAAAAGGGGTTAAATTAATTACGTTACTTTCTAAAAGTTACTTACGTACTATGCCATCGACCAATTTCTCCAAGCAAAAATACATCGCCAATTCAAAAAAATTCGCCAAATGCTGCTATCGTTATAAGTGTATTCGAACGAGCTCGAGAACGGTTTCTTTTATTGGCTATACCTGATGGCATCCTTTTATTTGACTATATTGGACGACGGTATAATACGTAAGTATCACAGTTTAAGAATGCATCATATTTCTATTTCAAATTTTTGAAATAGGTTATTTTATTGGTATCTTTGAAAATACTTTTGAACACTGCGGGATAAAAAAGCACACATAAATAACAAATACGGCATTCAGTAAATAATCTGCTTTCAGAGCATTTTAACATTATAAAATTCTTTATTGGCTTTCATAACTTTTAAATCTCGATCTGAGAGATTTAAAAGAATAATTATACTTATCTTGCAAAAGGGTTGGAGATAACATATTTCTTAGTTTTTTAATATAAATATATGTTCTAAAAGTAAACTTTGAACAAACTAAATGCCTTTAAATCACAAATACCATAATTCTTTCGAATTTCCTTAAATTTCCAGATTAATAACAAAACAAAAAAGATACTGAATCTATTTTACAACATTTTTGGAACATAAACTTATTTCTTAAAAAGTATTTCTTAAAAATTCCATACATCTATAACATCGCAAAATCTACTAAGCAATGTTTAGTATTAATGCTTATTAGTGAGCTGTTGCACAGATTTTGACAGTCAAACTGACTTCAGTGTAATTGGAAGTTGCTAAGGTTAAAAGATAAGAAACAGCTAATCTCCAATTATCATTGATATAAATTTCCAAATAATCAGATATATTTCCTCTTTGTTTTTCCTATATATATTCAAGTAAGGAGGGTGTTATTTATAAACAAAACAGTTTTTATGTAATGAATAACACATTTTATTATATTGATGCAATAAAGAGTACACATTGAAATCACTGCAGTTGGGAAATTATGTATATAAAAAAAATCGACACGTGACTCAGTTTCAGCTTTTAATAAAATTCAATAGGAGAAAAAACATGAATAATATATTGATAAATTTATTTTAAGCAGGATTTAAAGGTTCTAACTCGAGAACTTTTCAAATATTTTTAAAGAAATTTTAAAGAAGAAAGATAAATAATACGTATTAAATAAAAAATCAAGTTCTAAAAATATTTATACCATTCACTTCCACATATATGCGGAAATACGTTCGAGATATTTGCAGACGACTGCATTTTCCACTCTTTCGCCATATTTTTCTGAATATGATAAAAGGCAAAAAACAATAAAACATCGCCTGAGGTTCAACATATAAGGTTAAAAATATTTCTTTCAAAAAGTATGTCCATATTTTAAAAAAAAATAATGCTGATTTGTGAATAATATCTTACATAAATTTATATTAAAATTATTCAAATCATTTACAATATTCCATTCTCTCTTTAAATATATTTATTTTCATAATTAGATTTGAATTTCCATTTTTTCTCAAACATTCTGAAAAATGAAATAATGAGATATATGCCTTCACGAAAGAGTCATCTAACTGTTCATAATTTCGTAGATATTTTACTTCCTTACGATATTTACTTCCTTTTGTAAATGTTTTCCTTTTCTTTCATACTTCAAATATTCTCCAAGCATTTTGCTGTTACTCAAACATAGGCAAAACACAATTGGTGTTGAAATCTCATTCACGTAACTGCGTGCCACCAAAGAGCGTTGAAGGATGACTAGAGGTTATCGTGTGTCCCAACAAATTTCTGCCCACCTTGTCAAACTCATTGTAATCACCAGATGACTCTCGAAAACAAATGCCGGACAGGACCGTCTGTTCCACACGCGTTTGCGCTGGTCATCGGCATTAAGACTGAATTGGGATTCATAGTTCCTGGCACACCTATTGCTTGCCTGAGGTCGGAAAACATACAATCGACACTTCTGATGTCGGGTCAGTGGTAGGCATCTTAATGGCCGTCGGCTCCTTATACTTCTATCAGCCAGTTGTTTCCCTATGGTTTTCTTTGATAGTACCAGATGTCTCGAAGATGGTAATTGGCATCGAACCACGTCGACGTAGCTGCTGTTATAACTGTGAGATCATCGGGCACATTTATGTTCCTGCGACTCCCTGAACCTCTGCTATGGTAAACTAAACCTCCCTTCATCTATTGTTGCAATCACTAAGAAACTACGATGTTGCTCGAACCAAGATGGCGACCGATACGCCTGTTCAACCAATCTGTTTCTTTGAGGTCTACTATACTCTCCTTCTGAAAGTTCGAGAACTGTTCATACTTTCGCTGATTGCGTCCTGAGGCATCTCTATAGTCACAATACTGTCCATCAAAGCCAACACATTTTTTGAATAACCCTAAGGCACGAACAATCATGCTTTACAACACTTCCAGCTGCACATGTCATCTGCGCATAGCGCACTTACCTTTGTCTTATTGGCGTCATTTGCATACCTCTTACCAGATTGCATTCCAATCAAATTTCGTGATAGAGGCTCGATTTCTTCTGGTTGCATATATTTTTTTGTGACAGAGGGTATAATTATTTCTAATCATATAAGGACCAGATTTTTTCGGAATAAACAAAAACTGAATGTTATTAGACATTTATTCAAATGATAAATATTTTTATCTTTTTAATGTTATTAAAGAATTACACTGATAGAAAAAAATTCGAACACCAAGAAAGATTTATAGCACAAAAATGAAATTCCGACGTTAGAATTGTCTAGGTAACATATTTAAATGATTAATGTTTCAAGATCACAGGTTCATGAGAAGAGCTATTTCAAATGTGAAATTATGAAACTTAATTTATCCAGGGTAGCAGCTAGAATTTTTAATACAAGTCCACGCGTGTATGCAATGTATCATAAAGGTACCAGATATTAGTTTGTGGGATAGAATTAAAGGAATGTTGAATTTGGTTGGTTGACATAAAGACCTTTAATCCTGATTGTGGATGATATACTGGAATTCCTAGAGTGATGTTCCATTTAAATCTCGATTGGTGGAAACTTTAGTTATCAATTACTCTGTAGAGTACGTTGGGTTACAACCGCGGTATGAAGCTGTTTGTTATAATGTTGGAAACAACCCCTTGCTCAGTGTTAATAAATGGCAGCGAGACTATTTAAATCAACAAGCTCACGTTTAAGTTTGCAGTCAAGGTACGTGGCATAAGCATTAGAGTGATGATGATAATTGGACATTAATGTCGCACTGTTAAGCTACACGAGAGCTTTTGGCGACGAACCTGGTAATTTTGAACCATGGTCAAGTGACGAGGATTAAACCTCAGTTGGCACCTCCCTCCTAACTACCACGCCAATGGTAGGACGTTTGAGCTCTCAACATATTTAACGTGCATCGATCCCTTATACGGCGGGTCTTTAGTTGTACTGGGCTAGAACTTATGACATGCCTGCCATGATCCAATATCTTGACCACTTGGCTTCCGCGGTCACAAAAGCATTAGTGCGAACCTCCTATCAAAGAAAAATTGCTCCTAAAATCGTAACTGCAGGTGTAGAACCAGTGTGTCTGGCCACAGAGAGACTTTGCAGCCGCTGACTTTCCTTTTTAATCAATGCATAGCCTTCATTGACACAAATACAGAAATTGCTCTCACAACATATCAGCATATTTCACAACACCACACAACATATCTCAGCACTCCACCTTCTAATGAGCTCTAGAGTAACATTACTGTAGTTACAGATGGTAGGGATTTGGAGTTAATGGTATGAAGGTGACCAGTTGTGTGACTCGGATCTATTACTCAAACAAGTGATTTGTTGCAATTTATATCACAGTTGAGTTAATGATAGCTGTAATTTTGGCTGCAGATGCACTACGATGCTCCACAATCATGCAATGAATACTGAGTTTTTCTTTGACAGATATTCAGCGCGTTGTTTCTTTTTTTTTTAATTAAAAACATTTATAAATCCCCGTGCACCACAAAGTATCACACGGGGGACTTAGAGAAGTAAGCATGAAACACACATCACAAAGGAAGAAGGAATTTAAAGTCATGCAGGATTACAATACTCAGGGATGCGAACCCAGACACTACGGTGCCTCAGTCAGCTTCACTAACCACTATACAGGATGGGAGGTTTCAGAGCGTTATTGGACCCCGTTTTTCTTGTGAAAGGACCTTCCCTAACCCACTATTGTAAATAATAATGCTTAGAGGTAGCCCCACAATCTCAAGGTTGGGGTTGTCCTGGCAGAATAGATTACTGGGAAAAGTGTAGCACGATATGTCATATGATTATGAGGCATGTAAAATATCCCTTGATTGTCAATTTGTCTTTGGTACTCTCAGCAACATTAGTTCGCGGCAATAATTAGCTTTTGACGAGAGATTGAATTGAATAAATCTAGTCATCAAAAATTTGGTAGCAAGAGCCGTTACTAAACGGTGTCAACGTGCAAAGGGTTTTACATTTGGATGCCATGGCTGTCAAGTATTAGTTGTCTCAATATGTTGCCCATTTGAAAAAAAAAACTATCATGCACCGTAGATATATTCTTGCAAAGTTCTTTTTCAATATCATGGAAAGAAAATTCCCCAATTTTAATATATTATACCATCTCGTTCAAATTCAGTGAGCGGTTCATAATTGATTAATTGTCTTTTTTTTTCTTATGTCATTTTTGTCTAACACCAACTCACTACGTTAATTCTCGACTACAAATAAAATTACAGCACACATTTAAATGCATATTCGCAAAGGGGTGTTGATTGCCACATTTAATCATCTTGTGTGAAATTTGAGTCAATGTCATCTTTCAAATGTATAACGACGCTTGACATTTTCGTTTATCTAGCCTGAGTGAGTGAGTGAATGAATATTAACGTCGCACTGTTCAGCTACACTAAGGCTTTTGGCGACGTACCTCGTAATTTTAAACCATATTCAAGTGACGGGTACGACAACTGAGCTGGCACTTCTCTCCTAACTACCACGCCACATCAACAGGAGGACGTTTGAGTTCTCGACAGATTGAACGTACATCGCTCCCTTACGCGACGGGTCTTTAGTGGTACAGGGCTCGAACTTATGACATGCCTTTCATGATCCGATACCTTGACCACTTGGCTACCACAGCCACCCATTTATATAGCACAACTCCTTCTTGGTGTTTGATTCCTCCTCCAATGTTTTTAAACTGCTCTATATATCAACACAAATAAACGTATATTGTATATTAATTAACGAGTAGAGTTTAAATAGTAAATCAAAAGTATTTTAACGAAGTAAGCAGAATTGGAATGTTACTTACACAATGAATTTAAAAAGGCAGAGAAAAACCATATTAAAACTCTCACAAAATTTTTATATTAATTTAAATCAAACAAACAGCACTGATTTGTGAGAAAAACTAACAATTTTTGGAAAACCAGGATTTTTATAAAGAAGAAATAAAGAGTTAATAACATTGTGCAAAGTCTTGCAAAGTGGCACTTTTCCATAAACGAATTTAAAACTTCCATTTTCACTATATCGACTTCGCCCCATGGCAACTGCGTTAACTATAAGATTATTCGGTATCTACCATTTGAGAAGTTACTAAGTGACGTGAAAGAGAACTTACGTGAAAGTGAAGTGAACTGAAATAAAATCCGCAGCGTTGGAATACTTATTAAATGCGTTGGCATCGATTCAACCCACGTCAACAGATATTGAGTGTCTTTTCGATCCGTGGTAGTTTCTGTTGTAAATTATGCTCGACGTTCCCTCATGAAATATAACCTGTTGGACGCATTCATTTTCCTTTAATATTTTATTTAAAATCAATATTTAAAAGCTAAGTTTTATATTTTTTGGTATTATCAAAAAAGTAATTGTTTTGAATAAAGCCATGTTATTTTTTGTATATTATATAAATCTGTAATGAAAATTTATATTAATAGCCTTATTTTGTGTAGCGTGCTTTTATTTATGTTCATTTGGATTGTAGCTCTCTATATTTAAGTAGAGTTCATTACATATTTAAATTAAAAGTCTATTCATTTAATATTCTATTAGAAAAAATTTAATGGAAACTGGTTTACCATTATTTTATGAAAAAGAAAACCCGGATTTTTAAAAATTTATTTTTGCAAGATTTAATGCGTGGAGACATTGATACTTAAAGCACGCATCGGCATTTATCATGTCGTATGTTAATCCTAGATTAAAATTGATATGAAAAACTTGCTATGAATCTACAGTGTGTTGCCAAATTCGACCAACAAATTCAGATAGGCAGCATGGGGACGATAAATCAACTTAGAACATGGGGTCACAAACCATGTTTAGTCGTTTTAAACTGCAATAATAATAGCGTGAGGAGGTCGATTAGCCGGACAAGGGGAGTGGGCAGTAGAATGAGTGGATTCAGAGTGCCATGGCTGGGTTGAAAAAAAACCTGGATGTATGACAATTTACTACTTATCTTGGAGATTCTGTAGGCAGAGAGTAACGATCCCTGCACACCAGAAGTTATAGTTCATGCTCGATGGTACAAAAGCACATTTTTCGATTCTAGTGCGTAATCACCTCCAATCAACATATACCAGATTGTATATTGGATGTGATAAAACTATTGTTTTGCCTTCTCGTTCATCGGATTTCATTTCCTTTAATTTCTTCCTTTGGAGTCATTTGAAATCGCTTGTGTTTGAGCCGGTGACTACAGTGGAGGATCTCACACCAAAGACCACAGTCCTTATAATTGACACACCGGATTTGCTTGAAGGCATCCAACAAGCCTATATTTATTGCTATAAGCTGTTCTATGACCTACGCGACCGCAACTTCGAACAATTCCTGTGACAATTAATTCTCCTCACTTTTAGTGAAAGGTTGTACTGCAACAGATGTTCGAAATTACGACTAGAGGTCGTCTCGTAAGTCTGACAGAGGCACTGGCATGGAATTATGCAAATACTCTCAGATTGCAGGCATGTCACGTATCCTTCGTGCTTCTACAGATTTTCGAGTGATGCGATCTTCAAGTGAAAGAACTGGCGTCTTGTACACCAAACTCTTCATGTGACCATAATCAGACTCATGTCACCTGCTGCTCACACTTGCAAAGGTTATGCAATGTGGAGCACGCCTATTCGGGTAGTGTTTCTGAGAAAACCGCCAAGTGGCGTGACCGTTAAAATCTGCAGCTCCATACAAGATAAACATGTGGACAAGTTTTTCCTTTGGATACGAGTTCATCCTATTACATCGGGAAAGGGATTGCAAATGACGACTAATAGTAGGTTCTGTTTTCACGAAACCTTCTGTTGAGAGCCTTCTACCGCCAGACTCAATCTGGATTAACCTTCCAAAACGTGTGGAATTCCATACAGTGTCACTGTTAGGCATTCCAGACGATTTATGGTTGTAATTTTGAACATCTGCTGTTTTTCCAACCTTTCAATAAAATGTTTTGGCTCTAACACGTTGTTTCTAGTCTTTCACTCGGCTGCTTTGCACCATAGCTCGCAACAACGGCATTTGCGACCCTGCATTTCTATGTGATTCCGAATCGTCTCTGTACCCCTTACATACCCTGAATGTCTGTCGTTTTGGAAATGTTTGTCACTATATATTGATACTAGCTGACCCGGCCACGCGTTGCAATGGCTTTGACTTAATACGTTGATTTAATATCATTTTATCACCATGCAGTCAAAATAACTTTTGCTTACAATTTTGGAGAGTTAAAATTAAACATAAAACAACATAATTCTTCTTATGTTGTTCATAGTTTTTCGTTACATAATTATTAACAACATATTATTAAAACAACATAACTCTTCATTAACATGATCTCCCCCCCCCTTTCCGAAACACACTCGAGACTAAAATTCGGTGCTCTAGCGAGTGAAAATTCATTAGTGTGACTCAAACTCCATTCCTCCAAATTTCGGCAATATCCTGCAAATTACTGGGAGTTTCTGAAACATGATTGCAGAATCTAGATTCAAATCCATATCCGCCACCGGGGACTACTTTCGGCTCCCATGAGCCTGTAAGTTCAATCTCTGGAAAGGGTCATTAGGGTCGTCCGGCATTATCCACAAATTTACGGAAATTTCTAATAGCCGATAAAGGATTCTCATTCACTATCCCAAAAATGACCAGGAAAGTACTTTTACCACCATAAGACTTTTGACGAAAGCTCCTGTCATAGACAGTCGTCCATAATTATCCAGCAAAGTTGCGATAATTTCTCTTATCGGATATCACATTTAAATTGCCCATTTCAAACTACGCTAGAGACGAAGTTACCACGCTTCAAGGCTTTTAAGGTAAGTCCCTCTCAGGGTGTGTTTAAAATATGGTCGTCTGGTATTGTTCCGGAAAAATTGGGATAATTTCGCATATCGGATGCCACATTCGGATTGTCCATCTCAAAATACGCCAGGGACCAAGTTTTCACTCTCCAAGGCTTTTAAGGTAAGGTCGAGTCAGGGTGTGTCTAGAATACGGTCAACCGGCATTATCCGGCAATGTCACGGGTATTAATTTGATTCAATTCAAAATTCGAATTCCACATCTAAAATACACCAGTCACTAATTTTTCATGCACCTTGGTCAACAAAATTCGCTTCCGCAAGGACACGCGCATTCCGATATTTTGTGAATTTTCCCTATTCCAAGATTCTACGCATTTACGACAATAAAAAAATTATGACGTCACAAATTGAGATAAAAACTATCCTATGTTTTAAATTTGGACAAAATGACACACGATATGCAAAATTATGTTAGGATTGGTTGAGTAGTTTCGGAGTCCATCACGGACAAACACTGTGACACGGGATTTTTTATATAAAGATGTAATTCTGTATAGTAGAAGTAAAAAAAAATAGTAAAGAAAAAATACTGTAGCTTGAACAAAAGATAAAGCAAAATGTTGCTACCTGAAACGTAAAGAAATGTTGGGACATCATAAAATTTAAAAAAAAAAACATAATTATTTTTAGTATATCTATTTTGCTTATTTTGTAGATTTAAGAAAAAGTTTTATTCAATTCTGAAGTACTTAAATATATCTTTAATCTAATAATTAATTAATTAATTCAATGTAGTTCATTAACGTCCGTATGTGAGAGAGATTTTTCATTGCTAAAAAAAAAAGGATGTGACGGACCATGCACTGTGAAGGCTATATATTATTTTTATAAGTTATACAGTAATACCATGTATGATTTCAGAAGAGAGGTAGCTTAAAGAAAAAAATCTACTCAGAATGAATATTTACAGGAAAAGAATATTCACATAGAACGAAAATTTATGTAAAAATAAATCTCACAGAATGAATATTTATATAAAATAAAATCCACACAGAAGGAATATTTATATAAAATAAAATCCACACAGAAGGAATATTTATTTAAAATAAAATCCACACAGAATGAATATTTATATGAAAATAAAATCCACACAGAATGAATATCATCTGTGAATATTTATATAAACAAAAAAAAACTATGTATCTAAAAATAACACTTTAACCTATACAATTTAGAATTTCTTTAAACAGATAAGTACTTCTGTTCTATATTGGTTCAAAACAGTATTTAATGCAATTAATTACAATTTATATATATATTTTTTGCTAATATATATATCTATATATATGTGTGTGTGTGTGTGTTTGTGTATATATACATATACATATATAATACAAATTGCAGAGTAACACAATATATCATCAATTAAGTTTGCTTTAAATTGTTTATAGGACAAATTTTTTAATAAAAAGACAAAAGACATAGGACGAAAATTGATATTTATCAATTATGATTGAAATTAATACTTAGGATTGAATTATACATTTAGACACTTTTAAGTGGTACCAACCTCCCTCATTTGCAATAAATACATCAAATAGTTTCTGCTTAATTTGAGATAAAAAAATAAAAGAAAAGATGCCCCAAAGTGAATAAACCATACCAATATCTATTGTGTGAATTTTAAAATCGTGGAAAATCAAAATTAATAACTCACAAATGGCCTACAAAAATAATATTACATAGATCAGAAGTATGAGAAAAATAAATAAAATAGAAAGTGCTTTACATCCACACATATGTACCATATATTCCACTGCATAACGGCCTGTACTTTCAATATGCATTTTTTAGTTTTAGGGCATATTTTTTTTTTTTGCCATAAGAGTCGCACTCCCTTTTTTTAACAAATGAACCTGAAATGTACAAGCCGTTTTTTTATGTTTTGGGAACATTTATTCGTGGCTCTATCCCAGGCCTAGAAAAAATATTTCTTGAAGTACAACCCTAAAGTGCAAGAAAAGAACATGATTTTTCGATGCATTTCTATAAACATTGATTACCTTTACCTTTCGTGTCGACGATTTACTTTGAAACAAATCAGAACACGTCTAAGACTTTTTTCGCTGCCTGTTGCACATTCAATAAAGTCCATAATGTTTCTTTCAGCAGTTGAATATGGGTCCTGCGAAAGAAGCAAGCTCAGTGCCGGTTTCAAAATCAAAGAGATTATGTGTGCGTAAAGATATGACAGAAAACGAAAATTTCGACAATCTCTACAGTTCTTAAGAAATGTCACTTCTTTTATATAAATATTATTTCAATATATGTAGAAATTCATTTTTTATGCTGATCACTTTTTGTTTTTTATTTCTAATGATATTTTTATGCCGACGTATAATGTCCACCCGGGAATTTTGATCTTATTTTTGTTTAAAAGTGTGCGTTATACTATATAATATATAGTTTGCGTTTAAGGTACATACTATATTATATATAATAAGCTATTATACCTTCCTTAATATAATGAAGCATAAACCCTCATTACTTTGCTGGTAAATACGTTACACCACAATATATTGAACGAAAAATAATCTTTTGGAACTTTCTACCTTAAATATTACCTTATTATATAAGTTGTTAAGTTGCTAAAATTACAGTATACAACTTTCCCCTGTAAGCAGTATCCACTCCTAAGATAGTGTTACTAATTTATTAAATTGATAAACACTCTAGTTTCCCTCTAATAAAAGTTCCCAACTTCAAGATAAGACCTCATAATTTGTTAAGCTTGTAAAGAATAGTATGCCACTCTTGGTTTAAATTCTACCACACCTTTGAGCTAGAGTTATTGAGTAATTAAGCTAATAAATAACCCAATCTCACCAAGCTAGAATAATATATTTTTAAGCTTACAACTCCCACTTGATCTCTCAGAAAGAACCAAAAGATATTTAAAAAAGTTAACTTAAAAATAATTTAATTAAGCTAAAGGATTATAACTTATACACAACTAATAAACATACCTTACTTATATTACAGTATCTCAATTCGCAACATTTATTTAAATGAATTTCATTTACATTTTTCCACACACCAATTTAATATTTCTTAAACTTTTTTTATTTTTCATCTATTTTAATGTAATTTTTTTCTCAAAGCAAGATAAATTTAAATATAATTTATTATTATCTTTAAAATGCGCAAAGGGCTAAAGTAAGGATGAGCCCAGGCAACTCTTATCCCATGATAGGAGTTTGAGCTTCCCTCCGGGAAGCAGGTACTTCAACATCCATTCAAACTATATTAGAGTTTCTCGAGAAAGAAATTCTGATATTCTTAAAAAAAATATCGAATATAAGTCAGATACACATTTATCAAATTATAAGAAAGATTAGAAAAAAATATACTTTTATTTTCCCTGAAGAAAAGTAAAAGTGCATTTATATAAACTGTGAAGTATACCCCCAACTCTTTTTTTACATGATTTTCAAATAACATGGTGCACGAATCCATATAAAATTTGGAGATTCATTCATTTGGATGCGGGTAATTTGATCAAGTTTATTATGATTAATACATCAATAGCTGATTTAATTTGCGAGGTTTTAAAATTTTCTGTAAGTGTGGAACAACATATTTTTACTCATGATCCTGACATAGAGTGTGCATTAGAATGCCAACGCTGTCCTACATTTTGTGAAACGGATATCAAGAACTATGTAAGCGATTTAAGAAACCAAAAGTAAAAAAAACAGCATCTAATATAACAGATTTTGTAACAATACCAACCAAAAAATCAAAAGAAACAGGGGAGTCTCCTTTATAAATGAACAAAATTTGTGTATTGAATTAAAGCGGACAATTGTGCTAGACATATCTGATACATATACTGATGATAGTATTTTTAATCCAGATCGTAATAAAACAGCAAGCTTGTTGTCAAGTAAGGATGGATATTCATTAGTTAGTATAGATTTATTTCTTATCTTAAATTGAATTTTTTTATATGTTGTATGTACTTATAGACTGAATTTTCAATGTACACTTATTGAACTTTTTTTTTGTAATAAAATGAAAAGTTTTTGTTTTATAAATATATTACATTGATTTTATTATTACTTTTTGCTCAATTTTTTGAAAAAAAATAGTTGGAAATTTTTTTAAATCTTATACGATTTTTTAAAGTTCTGGAACAAATACCCAAGTTTTCCATACGTCCCATGTATTTTTTTCTCTTTTTTTGCATTTTTTGTACGATGTTCTAAGAAACTTATCTGCCATGTAAAAAGTAGTTGGGCATACTAACTATAGTTTTTCCATATCTTGATGGTTACACCCAAAGTTAATACCTTATCATAATCCACATCAAAACAATGACACAAAATACTTAATCTCACTATTACATATGATCGTTAGCTAAAAATATTTCATACATCAGGAACTTTCGCATGCATAGTATTAGTTATTTTATTAGATAAGTAGCTTACAAATAAAGAGTAAATGATAAATATTTCTACAGAACTTCGGTTACCCAATACTATGAGTGCAATTACATATTATAATTTAATATTACAATTTAATTTGTATATTATTATTTAACATTTTTTAAAAAAAAAACAAAGATATTTTAATTTAAAAATAGGAATTATATATATACATATATATATATATATATATATAATATATATATATTTCCGTTTATAAACCTAATTTATTCTCATATTTAATTTTGAGCATATACACAATACAATAAAAAGGCTTATTCAACAGTTACAGTGTTCAATTAGAAAAGGTACCATTAATAAAATTAATTAAGAATTGGTTACCAGAAAACAATCTAGCCATGATGAAATGAAATGCCTTTTAATTAAATTTGGTTTACCGTAAATTTTAGACCCCAAAATAAACATTTTACTCTGTAATGTACGCTACAGAATTCTTACATACTGTTTATTTAGCTTTTTTCAATTATCATCTTTTTATTACTTTACGAAAAAGCAAACAATGTATTAAAAAAGAGAGAAAAAAAACAAAGCATTACACAAAGCAATTCGACAAATAGTTTTTTTTTAAATTTAAATTTAAGAGCGAGAGTCCAGACAGATTTAATTATTAGCAAACTTCTTTTTTTTTTTGTGAACGATGTGAAGAAAAATTATTCTATCGGTATTCTTGGGGGAAAGAGCATGTGGTTTATCGAAAGCTTAATTATTGAAAAGAATGCTAAAAAAGTGGATAGTTTATTACAATAAATATAAAAATAAAAACATAAAATCTATCTTGATTAGCATCGATATTAAAAAGAATAAGTCGAACAGTTGCGAATAAGTACATAAGTTGGGAATATGTGTATAGAGTAAAAAAAGAAAATATGTTTTCTAAAATATCTCTTTTGTAAATAGATAAAAGTTCTATTACATATTTAAGTTGTTATTAAATGCAGACAGTTTTGCTGAAATATACACTCGTATACTTTTCTTTTACCCTTTACATAAATTTTTATTCAGAATACTCAAATAACTTAGTAATATTTAATATCTTTTATATTTGTGTAGAAATATTTTATGAAAAATAGAACATTTATCATTTCAAAAATTAGCAACTTAGTGAACATTCAATACAATTAATTTAAACAAAAACTAGATATCATTCTAAATATTCCTTTAATATATTATTTACCCACTGAAAAAAAAAACCCATATGTTTCTTATAAAATCTGAAAAAAATTACTAACTCAATTAAAAACACATAATACTGTACTATTGAACCTTTCGATTCCTACTTACAGAAGGACTAAAAATATATAAAAAAAAAGCTATAAGATAAAATATAAAAATAAAAACTGTCAGCTAAAAATGAGAATATGGCGAGATAAATAAAAAAATAGAAACCAAAACACTTACCTCTCTATGCATATAGCAACGAGCGTCAGTACACTGGCAAAGACGAAGATGGTTTGCAAGTACATAAAAGCAGTACACAATTCATCATTGAGAATGCCCCAGTCTGCAGGTGAGGCAAGTTCCATAAGTTTCACAGGAAGCACAAAGATACCCACCATAAAGTCACAAATCGCCAAGTTCACAATATAGTAATTCACAGCAGTATGCATTTTGCGATTCGTGAACACAGTACAGCAAACCATGGCATTTCCAATGACGGCCAGTACCATTACTATAAGATACGCAGTCACAAATGTTATTCTAACAAATGGTATCTGTGTAAAATCCGGATAAGGCTCTATGTCTGGGAAAGTGTCATTCGGTTCCACACTTTGCGTAGTCTCTGAAGTAGTTGGAGATGATTCTGTCTGCATTTTGATTGATGAAGTTGTAGTTTAGTCAATTTGAACACTTAATTGTTTCTGTTCGTTTAAGAAGGGCTAAATGCTTTTGTGGGTGAACTAAATTAAATGCCTTTTTAATTAATTTTTCAATAACACAATTGCGGAGTCTTATCCGAAGCGTTAATGTAAATCATAAAAATATGTGTAAGTTTCTTTTAAGAAATAAAACACTTGCAATGAATTAAAATGCTATTTACAAAGGAGGCCTATGTGAAATAAATATATTTTACACTAAAGTTTCCTAAAAAAATAAATTAAGAATTATTTGCATGGATTCAGAATAATAAAAAAATGCAAGTATCTAACTGCCCTTTTTTTAATGAATGATGGTTTCTCAATATTCATAGAATCTTAAATTTGATATATATAACTATTTTTTTTAATTCTTTGCAATAAGCACATAAGATATTCACAAAAAAATCACTATGAAATCAAATTTCCTTGAATTAAAAATTTCAACTACTTGTAATTGAATATTTTATGTCTTTTTTTAAAAAATATTTATAATTTGCTTTTTTTCCCTTTGAAAGCAATTTTAAATATTTACCATTTTTACAATAACACGGATAGAGCAGACGGAACCAAAGTTATTTTACAACTAAAATTCTTTTTCTGAAAAAAAATTATAGAAATATTTTACAAATATTAAATTGATCGTAGTTTCTCAAGTCAGAAAAATATTTTTTTAAAGATTTTTAAAGTATTATTCTACTGTAAAATATATCTTACACGAAATATCCAATACTGCAAATGCGTTACGTCATCCTTCAAAATATATCAATAATATTTTAAAACAAAACAATCTCGAAAAATATAATATAAACTAAAAATATAAGCCAAACTAAGCCTTCAAATAAAGTTATCGTTCACTAAATCCAATAGTTTACGATAAAGATAATGTTTAAATAATCGATAGAAATCAATCGATACAAAGCGATGGGGAATCAAACTTCATCAACGGTACCCAACTTTGAGAAAGAGTTGTCGTCTTCACGAGATAGCACGAAACGTCCAACTGATCCGGAGTAATTCGGGAACAGGAGCGAAAACCGGAGACGCATGCTCAGTTCCCCAAGTTTCATGTTGTTTTCTCCGTTTCCAAGGTTTGTCGGGAATCCGAGATGAGAGGTGGAAAGGCCTGTTGCTCTTATTACAACTTTTGAAGAATGTTCAGATCGAAAGCTGAGAAAAATATTACGTAATCCGCTAGAAATATGAGCTAAATTTCGTCAAATATTTCGAGCAGAATGTATTGCAAATTGGTAGATAATATTTTTAGTATATTTTATTGAAATTTAGAAATTGATTCATAAATTAGGTAGCTTTGTATTTTATTTAGGAGAACGTATTTAATAATTGTACATATTTAAAGTTAAATATAATACATTTAAGCAATTAGTACTACATCAAAATTTTAGAAAGTAAATTATGTTTTGATTAAAAAAAAGGTATCAAATGATGATTTTACTATTTCAAACTTAAAATTGAAGAGTATAGTTTTGAAGTAGTTGAGAGTTTCACTTATTTAAGTTCTGAAATTAACAGTAGGGATTTTTTGTACAACTGAAATCCAAATGACAATTTTTATAGCTAATAGGAATACGCGCGAAAATATATGAAATCGGTTGTAATCGAAAGGAAAAAAAAGTTATATGGTATAAAATTCTTTTAAAATCAATATTAACTTATGCATTTGAAACTTAGTCTATGTCTCGAGCAGATGAGAACTAAAGTATCTTCGAAAGGAAGATTTTAACATTTATTTTTGGAGGAATTCAGGAAAATGGAATGTGGCAAAGAAGATAAAATTTCGAGCTCTCTCAATCATATTAAGAATCTGACGTCGTTAACTTCATCAAAATACAACGAATTAAATTGGCAGGTCACGTTCTCAGAATGGAATGAAGACTGCACCCCTAAAAGGTCTTTAATTCCCAACCAATTGACACACGTAGAAAGAGCAGGTCAAAGCGTAGATGGATTGATGGCTTAGAAAAAATCTCCTAGTTTTGAAAACTAATAAATGAAGAACACTAGCAGGAAGTAGCTGGCATGAAAAAGGCCAAGGCCCACCCTGGGCTGACGAGCCACTGAGTAAGTAAGGATGGAAAATAAGGTTTCTGTAAATATTTATGGAAACATAAAGTAAAATTAGAAGCAAGGAATTTAAATTTATGAAATAAATCTTGCTAAAACTATCACATCAGCTGACTAGTCTTGATTGTGGGAGCGTAGCCGACGTTGTCAAGTTATGGGTTCCAGTTCTTCCTGTCACGAAGAACCACCGTCTAGAGCAGGTGTTGGCAACCAATGGCACGCGTGTCACATGTGACACGCGGTGTAATTCTCAGTAGCACTCTGCAATATTATACAAATTTGACCATTTTTGAGTGGATGGATGATGATAAATCTGTAATGGAACTTATTGGACAAACATTTTTACAAGTTTGGGACATTTATAGAATTACGAAAAAATCTAAAAGGTAAGCATAAATTTACAGCTACTTCATAAATTATTGAATGCCACTGCTGGAAAGATTTAAATGTTTGAAGAGAAAAAATTGTGCATGTACCTGCTTTCTCCTTTTCGTTCTACATATGTATAAGTAAAAAGTCTTTCTTCATGTGAAAACTAATTTAAATCCTCAGAGAAGTTATTTGACAGCTGAATGATCACACAAAATAGTGTCGAATACAAAGTCACAATTTTATTTATCTTTTTATGTAACTATATCGAAGGGGAATACTTATATTTTGTGTTGTATATTTCTCACTTTAATATAAATATGCTTAAAAAATGCCTAGTATAAGTACAATTTAATTTTTTAAAACTTTTGGAGAAGAAATAGTAATATTTTATGCTTTTTTTTCATTTTTAGGATAAGAAATATATTTAACGGATGCGACATTAACATGCAAAAAAACTGTAAATCTATATTATTGACCACTATTTTATTCTGCATGAGTTATCGCTGGAATAGAATTGTTTCAAAAATATCTTACTGTGTGGAACGTTGAATCATACTGGTAGTATGGTTTGGCATGCTGCTGCTGACAAGTGGCTGATCCCTAGTCTAGAGAGAGGAACTAGTGAGTTTGTATTAATGTCGCTCTAAAAAGGAACACTAAGACTATTGGTGACTGGATCACGACCGAGTGGCGAGGACGACACTTGAGCTCTGGCGACCCTTCATCAAATTACCAAACACGCCACTGGGAAAACTTTGAGCAGATGCTATATGCATTAGCACGTGAAGAGAGTTTGATGTTCATTAAATCTAACGTGGATCAATGTACTCACTTTGAGGGGGTGTGGAATAGGAGAGTGTCAATTCAGGTATCCTTTTCACATTTAAATGCAAATTACAGTTACAAAGCCTGCCATCAATAACTCTCATTTAGTTTCGAAATGTTGCCCTAATAAACATTCATATAGTTTTATAAAATACTATTATGTTTTAAAGAGATTTTGAAAGGCTTATTACTTACATTGGGGATTTTATGTGAACTTCTGATTATATAATTATTTGATTAATGTAGTCATACTTGATTTCCTGGTGTGTTAAACATTTCTAGTTTCGATTATAATAAATAAAAAAAAAAGAATTCAATACCGTAGATTACCGAAACTTCGACACACGATTATATGTTTAACCAAATAACTCTGCCACTCTTTTGATAGTTAAGAAAACCCCACGTACAAATCGTAGCTGCCGCAATTGATAAAAATATGCTGGGAAATTATGATGCGTTGTTGTTGTTGTTGTTGTTGCATACCTCCATGTCTAGCTAAGCTAGACTAATTCCATGATCTCATTCACACGTAAGAAGTCCAACACCATTATAGGGTCTTCATATAGATCTTGTTTAGTAAGCCCCATACAGTCAAAAATTTGTTCTGGAAATGCCTGGCAGGCAGAACACTTAACACAAGTCGGAAAAACTTTGTCTCTATCTTTAAAGGTCAAATTTCGAAGGTGGCCACTCCAGAAACGAGATAAAAATGTTTGTTCCTGCCTGTTGCATTGAAGGCAAAAAGAACGAATGGCATTGAACAATTTGTTGACAATTTGATTCTTAAAAATACAATGCAGAGAAAAATATCAGACTTTTTTTCCAAAAACTCAATAAATATTTTGTTTTTCAAAAAACTTGAAAAAATTACCATAAATGCCATTACGTTAGTATGATAGCTTCTTTCCCATTGATTTTTTTTACATACGTGCATATATTTCTATACATATGAATAAAATATGCTCTAATAAACCTAATTTTCTTAAATTTTTTTGCTACTTTTTTTTTTTTTTTTGCAATATCCTTAACACGAAAAATTTTTTCTGTCCATTCAGTTTCATGTTAAGCGATTTTGCCTATACTTAATTGTGGTTACAGATAGGTTTTTACCTTCATTAAGTGTTTTCTACAACACGACTGATCACATGAATTATGTGTTAACTATGTGTACCTTAATTTTCCGTTTCATGTAGTAAATGCCCTATGCATTCAAAGAGTATTTATTCAAAAAAAAACTATCCATACTAATGAAGTACAATACTTTCTTAAGAAACACTCATACTTATTCTCGTTTATATTCTCATTCTCGATAACCCGGCATTTTCACAAACTTGGCCCCTTTTCGGTTCACATTAGACCGAGTTTTCAGGACTCTTGTGTAAATATTATTTATTTATATAAAAATGGATGTTTGTATATATGACCGACCTCGTTTCAATCCAACACCGTTCCACCGATCTTTATGAAAATTGGTATGTATATGTATTTTTAATGGAGAATGTTTATGTGATGTAAGTTTTGTTGCAGCTTCCTACCAGATGGCGCTACAACATATCAACTTCTACACCTTTCAATCTATCACCAAGTTGTTAACATGATCACCAAAAATGATGCCAACCTGTGTCTATCGCCAACATGTTGCTATGTTTCCATTGAATCGCCATTATAATGTAAGGAACGAAGTTGCTATAGAATATTGTAATTTCAACATAAAATAAATACAAAAGTAAATTATTTTACTACCCTACATTATTATACTATTTATATCATTAAAAATTACTTACACTATTTTAATCATCCGTTAAACAAAATTTGTAACAATGTGTTATTTTTGCTGAGCATAGACTATTTTAAGAAGGTATTTTCAAAAATCGACCCACAAAAGTGTTATGGACATTATAAATAAATGAAAAAAATCCTTTTCTGTCAGCTATTAGATCTACATACTTAAAAGTTGGCAAAGATTTTTTTTTTTGGTTCAGCTGAGATATACAAATTGTTTTTTTATTTCATTTAATTTGGAATTCATGTAAAATTAACTTATTAAAAGCTTCTTTATCCTTCAATCTGTATTGCTTAAATTTTTAATTCACCCACTTGAAGATCGGGTTTACCAACTAGTATACTATAAGAAAATTAATTTTTTTATGATAAATCAATTTGATATAATCACAATTTATTTCCACAAAATGGTAACATGATTATGAAGGTCAATAAAATGCTGTTTTACACTTAAAAAAAACAATGAATAATCAACTTCTTATATATATTTTTTATATTAAAATTCTAAAATTGTAACGTCATTTTTATTAAATGTTCTTGCAACAAAGTGCTATATAAAGTTTTTACAGCTGCTATTAATCTTTGTGAATTGGACTCTTTAAAGTAGAAGCAGCTTATTTAGTTACACATTCCGGTCGTTTAGGTAAATTTATGGTTGCACTTAGCAGTTAATAAAGTAACTTTATAGAAGCGGAATCTGAGCATTGTTAAATTATTCATAGTTTTTAAGATTGTGAATAGTAATGGTTAAATTACTTTGTTTTCTCTCTATAATAATTAACATTGTGGATCGCAGAACAAATATTAGGGAAGGTACGGGTCTTTTTTTCCCTTTATAATAATTTATTCAAACATTCATTACGTTAACATACTTAAGAACTAGTATCAGTACTTTTCACAATTAATTCATTTGTGTTTATTTCTATGATTTTTTTAATTGAAAACAATAATAAAAACCTGTGCATCAGAAAGTATTACACGGGGCTCACATAAAGTATTAATCACACAAGACTACACATAAGGATTACAAACATTTACAAAAAATTCACAGAACTTTCCAAAAGCACTTCTGGTGGAAAGTAGTTGGTGAAGATTCAGAGGCCATTTTATGTTAAGTCCCTTGAAAGCTAGTCATAGGATGTTTCGTTGTCTATCAAACTTGGAGCACTGAAGAAGGAAATGCTCCTCACGGCAACTATCACAATCACAAGAAAAAGACGGAAATAAATTAAATTTGTTCAAGTAGCTTTTAAAGTCGCTATGATCAATGAGAAATTGAGTTATGTCGTAATTACTATAAAAATTACGGCAGAGATAAGGCTGCATGGTACGGTTTACACAAAATGTTTTAATTTAATGATTTTCATAATTTTTTTGGTCGCTTCCTATGTGTATATATGATGTAAAACAGATTTTGTGCTGAGAATTTCATAAAAAGATGACCATTTAATTTTTTAAGGGAAAAACTTAAAATTTGAGAAGTGATTTTAAAATGCTACTCCTCCTACAAAAAATTACGTACATGAATGAAGTTAGAATTACAAACACGTAATTTTATTCATAACAATATTTGGAATGGGATTTGGGATAGCATGATTGTTATTTGTACAACACTTCTTTTCATAAATGCTTATTGAAGATTCCTTATAAAAATCCGTTAATTCTTAATTTAATTATTTTTCAAAAAATAAGTATTGCTTTGATTAAAAAACGCATATCCACTTTTATTCCATGTATTATTAGCAACAAGTGAAAAAACATTTCCAAGCATTAGGCACAATAGAAAAAACGCATTAGCATTTTAAATGACGACAAACTAGTGTTTTTATCTTTCTGAGAAAAGTCAGTATAAAATTTTGATTTGCCTTTGGAATGTGAATAAAAACGAAAGTAAAAATCATCACAACTCTGTGTTTTTTAACTTTACAGCATTCAAATTTTATGAGAGTATAGAAAAGTATGTATATAAAACATAATTTAGGCTAAAAATATTATATTTGATATTTTGACTGATTTTTGTCAAATGAATCGTGCTGTGTCCACGTAACGGTAAGAAAAATTTTCTTGGTCAAGCTCCCTTTATTTGTAACGATATATTCTTTGTTCCAAGACTTCACCATTCGTTCTTTCATAATCTTGTTGTGAAATGATTAAGGAATAGTAACAGTAATGTCAATTTTATGCTTGGTTGCAGCCTTTGCAAGCCAATCGGCCCACTCATTTCCAAGAACGCCCTTGTGTCCATGAACAAATGCAAAATATAATGACATGTTTTGATCTTTTAAGCTTTTATGTTGCTTTTAGATCTCAATGATTATGCCCTTAGATGAACAAATATAATTTCTATGACTGAGCCAAATGTGCGAAGTAATAAAAATTTCAGAAAATATATCTGTTAAAGAAACAATTATCAAGTCGAATCTTCACTTTTTCAGTGCAATTATTTCAAAAATTTTTGCTGGGAGATTATCAGAAAATTCATTCTACTTAAAGTATTAGCATGGAAGAATATAAAATTTGTTACGATTTGGCTGATAAGGTGTAAACCCTGTCTCGAAAATGTAAGCAAAAGTCAAATAAATATAATTCTTGGAAATTAAAATTAAATAATTCGAATCTTTTCCACGTTATTTATATAGAAATAAGGATTAAAAAATGTGTAAGTTTTTAAAATATAATCATAATTTATAAACATTATAAGCATATGAAAATAAGAAGCATTTCTGTAAGAAATATTATTGAAGTTTTACGTTGCACGTGATATTTTCGAAGATAGTAGCTCTAATTAATGGCAATAAGTTGATTCATAAATTTAAATGTGTATCCTTATTTCATTGCATCTATGCTTATATAAATGAAATAATTAATTTTAAAAAAATAAACAAAAATTGCATTTAACTTATTTTTAACTTCAATATTTTTTTAAATATTTTGCTAAAAAAGTTTATATTATTAAAATTAGGTAGGGTTCAAAGAGTATGATACACACATGGTGCAACATAAAAAAAACATGTGCAACGTAAAAACTACTTAATAATTATTACAGAAATGTTTCCTATTTTCCTATTCTTTTAATTTTTAAAACTATGATTATAATTTAAACATTTTGAATGTTTTAGAAACCTCATTCTCTATAAATATAAGATTCGAATTACTTAATTTTAATTTAAAAGAACTAAACCCATTTGAAAATTATTTACATTTTAGCCCCTTAGAGACAAAATTCGAGACAACAAAAAATCACCAGACACGAATATTGATAGATTTATATCCATTGTTCTTAAGTTGATGTTTCCATTATTATGAATTTTTGATAAGTTAGTGAGTGAAGAATTATGTCGCACTGCTCAGCTACACGAGGGCTTTTGGGGACGGTCCGCGTAATTTTGAACCATGCTCAAATGACGAGGATGACACCTGAGCTTTGTTTCCCCTTTCTCCTAAATACCACATCACATCAACGGGAGGATGTTTAAGCTCTCAACATATTTAACGTGCATCGCTCTTCTACACGGCGGGTTTTCAGTGATACCGGGCTCTAACTCATGACATGCCAGCCACGATCTGATAGCTTGACCGCTAGGCTACAGCGGCCATCCTTTTATGTTAAGATAGCAGCAAATAAGTTGCAGTGTGAGCACCTTTAATCCCTTAAAGTAATTAGCGGAATGTTCAATTAGATAATTTTACCGGCAAGTTCGGATGTTTTGAAAATGACATATAAAGAAGTACTTCAAGTCACTTAGTATTGCAAACATTCAACGATAAAGCAATTACTTTAGCACATGACGGGTTTGCTGAGCATGCTCATCGGATTTTGCTCCTTTTCAAATGTTACACTGGTATGTATCAGTTTCTAAAGTAGCCTTGTCTTTTATTAACAGATATCAGTGCTATAGTGTATGGTTGAGTTTTAAATACAATATTTCACGAGTGTTATTATTTCATTTTTAGTTGTGGAAAATGGCTTAATTTTTTCGAAAGGTAAAGGCGAAGGAAATATCACGTAACAAAAGTCTGTAAAACAGGAAAATATATAGTGAAATACGTTTAATTTGAAAACGATTAAGACGAAAGATTCGTTTACACTAAATAATGCAACGTCTCCGATAAACTGCTTTAAATTTTCATTAATTTTTTT
>BMAO01030446.1:0-33838 GCA_019973975.1 Trichonephila clavata
GATGACTGAGTGAGTGATCATTAACGTCCCACTCCAAAAGAACACAAAGACTTTTTACTTTTCAGCTGTGATCAAGTTTCTAAAACGTGGCACCCCACTCTCCTAACTTCCACAACACGCCACCAGAGTATTTTGAGGCACAAATCAGCCCCTCTCCACGACGGTTCCTTGCTAGCACCAAGACTCAAACCAGCGACACGCCAGTCACGAGTTCGTTATCATAACAAATAGACTACGACGGCCTTGCGATGCTTGAGAAGTGATGAGACAAAATCACAGAATCGGGTATAAAGATTACCTTATTTATCACAAAATGCAGCGAAGCACTCCTCCACCGACATGTCAACACGTAATCTCCAGGTCGAGAAATGCAGTCCCGGATGAGGAAATCGCCCTCCTCGGACATGAGCTCTTCGGCCCTCGGCCTTGGAATGGTTCCGTGGTACCAGGCGTGGCTCCTCAAATCGTTGTTGTCCAGGCTGAGCTCCCATTCCAGCGCCTTTTTCAATTCCTCGGGCGACGCCTCTGTGCCGGTCAAAGGTTCCTAGAAATGAAAAATTCCAATATGAATGCAGAATATGCAATGCCAAAAATACAGGGCTCTTGGAAGAGTATTTCGAAAATACCGCTATTCGTTCTTCGCTAACATAATAATGAATAAAATTGCATGACATCTAAATTTATCATAAAAAAATTGCCAATATATAATTTGACATAAGCAAAAATCAAATATTCGGGCAAAACAAGCTACAAAAAGTTGTAAATATGTATACTGTTGTAAATTTTCGTGTGGGAAAAGCAGCTGACGACTCCAGTTATTGAAATAATTATAGATTTATTAACATACAAGGATGAACAGATGATTGCGCGAAGACAAATCGACGAGTGAGTGAATATTAACGTCGCACTGTTCAGCTACAAGAGGGCTTTTGGCGACTGACCTCATAATTTGGAACCATGCTCAAGTGACGAGGAGCTGGTCTTAAATACCCCACCACACCAACGAGAGGACGTTTGAGCTCTCCACAGATTTAACGTGCATCATTCCCCTATACGGTGGGTCTTTAGAGGTACTGGGCTCAAACTCAAGACATGCCAGCCACGATCCGATACCCACTAGGCTACCACAGCCCCCAAAGACAAATCGGCATATATATGTTACCGTTAAAGCGTATAATTCAATTATTTCATAGAATAATTAGGTATTTCATAAAATAACTTAGACAAGTCAGTTAAAATATATAATAGATGAAAAATTTCATACTTTACCCAGTTATTCTAAGGATAGACTGTTAAAGTGAAAAATGAACAATTTCAAAGATATTTTATAAATTAATTGATCATAAATGGCTAAAATCTCTCGAAAATATATTTTATCTCTTTTGCGGATGAATAATTGACAAATAATAAGGGAAAGCACAGATAATATAATTTATTATTGCTCATATTGCTAACATTAGTTAAACAGAGATGGGAAAAAGAATATGCTGCAAAAATAGTTATATTTTAATATTAAAAAAATACATGCTGGGAAGAAAAACTGTTGCTTCATAAAAATATTGTGTAAACTTTTTCAAACAAAAATGTAAGAGAGTATTATTTTAAATTTTATGAGATACCTTTATTTTACTTTTCATTGTTTATTAGAGAACGGATCAACTGTGATGACACTTTGGACTGGACTGCTTATTATTTTTAAAACAAGCTCACTTTCTACCATTGCACATTTTTTTTTACACGAACACTTTAAATCCTTGTTTAGTACTGCAATTTTGAACTGTTGTAACAAATTGAAGCGTTGTGTAAATATTTGGAACTTCTTCAATGGAAATTAATTCTCGCTGACATATACTGAACTGATTTCTAGAGTACAATTGTTTTATTCGGTCATCTCTAGTTCCTAATCGGAAAAATCATTCCTAAAGCAGCTAGAACCGTAGCAAAGAACTTTCGACTGTCGTATTTCATACTTTAACGATTAAGTAATCATTATTCTATAAAATACCTAGTTAAATCGCAGAATTCAATAATTTTATGCACTTTAACTAGCTTGTCTAGTTAATTCATGAAATACCTAGTTATTCTATGAAATAACGGATTTCACACTTTAACGGTAACATATACACACAAAAAATATCATAATAGATTACTTACAGTATTGCAAATAGCACTAATTATAAATAAGCTTTTTACGACATTCCAGAAATGGCATTTCAGAACAGTTGCACTAGAAGGAACTCAGACAACTAATCTCTTATAGCAGTCAACGCTCACGACTGAGCTGAACTGACTCTCGATCTTTGTTTCAAAGGTTTTTTATGCAACAGCATGGGAATTTCTAGAAGGATCGATCCTAGAGACTTCTCAATGATCCTTTGGCAATATGTTTTTAACTAGTTTGGCAATGCTATAATTTTATTCGAGTTCGCTCCGGGAACCAAACTTTGCCTGCAAAACTCAATTTTCCCAAAAGAGAATCTTGCTGCGGGGAAGCCTACATACGTGGCGTATTTCAAAACATTTATAAATATCAATGAATTGCGTTAGGCGTTAAACCAAATATAAATTCGGTTCAATAAAGTGTCTCTTTAGTGTAACAATTATTTGTTAGTTTAGGCAACGTTGTAACCTTGTACAGTGGCAAAATGTAACAACGAAATTAAAGAACAAAGAACATGGATCCTTTTTCATATAGCGATCACAATCTTTTCTCACTTAACCTGTGCCGAAGTTGAGTGGTCACTAGAAGGCGTTTCTGTTCCTTGGGACAGTCAGTTCAGAGTTATTATGAAAGAGCGGTTATTCAAAAATTAAAACAAAGAGTACATATATTGAAATTAATTTGATTTAGAACTCACAGGAAATTATGAAATTCTTGAAATATAATTTCACTATTGACACCCTCTAAAAATTAAGAATAAGGACATAAAAATTCACGATGCACGAACATTTTTATTACACTTAGAACGAAACGATTTTCTTTTCAAATCAAATTATTCTAAAAACAATTGAGCTATTAAAACAAAAACCAAATTCTTCATTCTTTAATACTTGTGTCTATGTATGCGTATTTTTCCTTCTTTATTTTGAGTTGTTGCGATCCACAGGCATGTATTTCGTTTGGTTCATATTTTTAACCGAACTTCCAAAGTAAAAAACGGCAAACTGTGTTATTTTTAACCTTGACAGCTAAATAACAGAAGTAGAGGGGGGGGGGGTAAAAAAGAAGAGAAAAAGCATCATATTTTGGTCTACAAACTCGACACGATCTGGAAGTGTAAAACTCTGATATCAGTTACAGTCGAACATCCGACAGGAAAATTTTTATAAAAAGAAATAGATAACGAAGAGGAAACGATGCAGACGCATAGTAACAAGATCTAATTGAATGTGGAAACTGAGGCTACTACTTAAAATTAGTACATTTAAATTTTTCATTAAATTCAAAGTACCCATGACACCAAAAAATTTATTTATCAATGAAACACGACTTAATGATCAATATAAACCTATAATGTAGCATACAAAAATACACTTATTCTCGTCGCATAAATTAATAACTGTAACAATTATTAGTATTAGTATTTTACAAGAGTTGAAAGGTTGCATCGTATTTAATTGCAATACAGAACACAGTAAACACTGTTCCTCTTTAAGAATACTTGAGATTATTTTGTGAGGCAACTGGATTCAACATAAAACTAGTGCCAATTTAAGCTAATGTCGGGCCCTGGGTGCAGAAGATCTAAAGGCCCCTTAGCACTGGCGGATTGAAGTTTATAACCAGAAAGCCTGATTAAGTCCAGCTTATCTGGGCCCTTACGAGCCATCCCGGGCCCCTGGGCGCCCAATGGTTAAACCGGCACTGCATGCAACAGTCTCAATTATTCTATGCCTCAGAAAAAAAACTTCAAATTATGACATTGTCAATATTCGTTTCACAGATCTCGTTATTTCAGGAATACCCCAACAGAGATAAAAACAACGTCCTCGAGTTGTAGCTGTATTTTCCCCATCACGTATTTAGAGAAAATTGATGATCAATTGAATCTAACAATAATACTGGCAACAGTAGCTGAGTAGTCATGATTGCGAACTCGTGATCGGGGTTGTGGAGTCACGGATACCAAACCTAGTGCCACTAAAGACCCTGTGACAACGTGACTTGGTTGCGTCAAAAGTCACACAGCTGATAGACGAAAGATATTTTATTTCAAGGGTAAATAATAAATAACAATAAATTCAATATTAAAATGCCACACATACAGGTTGCGCAATAGAAGAGTTCAATTTCAATTGCAGTTCTTGCATGTCAGCCGTTACGCTGCTGACTCCGGCACACTTCCGAGCCAACTTTCACGCCCCTCGTTACCTCTCATTGGCGGGTGTACACATTTGCACCCTGCACTTCTCATCATAGTCCCACTCCATTGGCGAGTGGGAACAATCGGCCGTCGCGTTTGATCTCCAGTACAAAACGGACTCGTGTCCAACATCTGGAGGCTAAAACTTGTCTAGTCATATTTTCACTAAGTGTGCGCCTTTGTCTTGCCGACAGTACTCTCTGTTCAAGTTGTATGTGTCTCAAATGTGCGAGGGGAATCCAATACAAAGGGATTATTTCTCGCAGCTTTCTTCCGATTGAGCGTTTTGACCAGCAATCGCCTGTAGGTCGAGAAAAGAGAAAGACTTCAAAGACATTCTCCAAGACAATTCCACATGTTATGTCCCTGGCGTAAGGGAAGAACAACCAGTCCCTTTAATTGAGACGCAATGTCCCATCTGGTCAACTTGACCCTCCATACGTCAATCTTTATAAGTATAGATGGAGAGAGTTCACAACCCGTTCTGTAGTGCAAGTGAGTGTTTTATTTAACGCTCGTTAAAAAACAAAATGAGAACTGTTGGCGATGGACCTCGTCATTTTTTGAGCCTCGGTCAAGTGACGAGGACGACATTTGAGCTGGCACCATCCTCCCCAAACTACCACATGACGCCAAAGAGAACTTGGAGCAACGACAGATTAAACGGGCATCAACCTTTCTACACGGCGGGTCTTTAGTGATACTAAACTGGAACTCATGACATGCTGACCACGAATACGTGACCATAACCCCTCAGCCAGTTTCAGAATAACACAACTGAAGAACAATAAAACCAAAAGTTAAAGTTTTAAAATTTAATCGTTTGCTTATGTTTTAATTTGAACAGATTTAGAATCGCATAATAGGCAATAAGTCACTACAGTGAAAGAACCTTTAATTCAGAAAGATTAGAACATTCTACAGCGGGAAATCCGGATACAAAGGAATAAATGACTCTGATAGACAATTGTATTCTGGAAATAGATGACGTTTAGTCATAAAACATTTGCTTTAATTTCCTTTGGGAATAAGGCTTTTAAATATACGTTTAATTGTTACACACGTCAAACTTTGAAACTTTAGACAATGAACGATTAAGAGTATCAAAAAGCAGCATAGGAAGACGACAATTTATTAATAAAGACAGACATCAAAGAAGCATTCATAACGGTTAATTGGCGTGTCTTTTGAATGCTCCTATATATAGTATGGGACTCGTGTTGTGCCAGTGATATCTTTTTCTTTCCTAATCTTTTATATTTAGAAAGTTTAAATTTAGCTTGTTAGATATGATACATGGGTATTAAGTAGAGTAATACGTAAAATAGAAAAAGAAAATTGTAAAGCGCTAAAAAAATTGTCGATGACTCATGCCAAACGATAAAAAAAAAATGTAATTATTTTGAAGAAAAAAATAAAAAGAATAATATATCTGAATTAATCACTTAAATTAAATATCATAAATTTTATGACCTGCAGTTTGAAAGAGAACAATTTTCGATGAGTAATATAAATAGCGAAAAATATATATATTGCGTTACATTTCATTCCAAATTAAAGTATCGGGGGAGGGGGGATGTGGAGGAATTCCATTAATATAATTACATATTTACTGTTAATACAGATAAAAATCCCAGTGAGCTCTTTATCAACAACAATAAAAAAAAATCCTAAAGAATTAGAAGAAAAAAAATTTCGTCATGCTTGAAACATTTAAAATATCTTTGAAATTAAGATTTCGTAAAGCAATTCATTGATATGCGAGTTGAAATTAAATGTATAGAAAAATTAATTAGTAAGATTAGAATAGAAAAATATATGTATTTTAATAGAATTATGTGCCACTGTGTGGTAGTGAATGTTTATCAACGTCGTAATTTCTAAAACAACACGAGGGCTATTGTCAACGGACCTCGTAATTTTCAACCATGGTCAGGTGACGAAAAGACATCTGAGCTGACCCCCCCCCAAACTTCCACACCACGCCAATGGGAGGACTTTGGGCATCTCGACAGATTTAACGCGCATCAGCACCTCTACACGTCGAGTCTTCTGTGACACTAGGCTTGAATCCGTGGCCATGACCATCCCCACGGGGTTCATGCTACAACGCATATAAGTTGACCACCTCGGGAATTTGAATAAATTGGTAATGAAATATGTAGTGTCTGCCTAGCTACTTTTGGCGGAAGATTTTTTGAGAGTTTGGCGACATTCTCCGCACGTGTTTGGGACGCTGATGTTTTAGTGGAAAAAGGTGGATGACCTTCGAACGGGGTGGACTGAAAAAAGTATAGTCCCTTTGTTTTGGTGCGCGAATGCACTGGACTGAATTTTTTGTAAAAGAAGAATTATTATTTTATTTTAGCCCGACGTACAGACCTTGGTTTTGCTGTACCAAGAGATCATTTCTTGGGCTTTGGTTTCAGCGCGCGCGGCGGACAGCCCATGGTTTGATTGTATTGAGAAACGAGATAATTCTGTTGGTCTTTAATGCGAATCGCAGCGTTGAGAGTATTGAGGAAAGTAATAGGAAAAGATACTACAAAATAAGACTAGTTAATATACGGTATCAAACCTGTCACGCCAATTTGTACATTTATATTACTTTTTTTATATAAAAAAACAGAACAACACATGATATCAAATAAAAAATATAAATAAGAAAACCACACTTAATCAAATGTATTAAACATAACTCAAAATCAATCACTTTATACTTTTTGAGAACTCAATACTTTTGGATCAGTTCATACTTCAGAGCACATCTCTACTTATCGTCAACATAGTAAATTGCAGCTATACTGGATGAGGTTCCAAGATACAAAAACAACATGTTGGTGCAATTCTTTGCTGCAATGTGCTGTACTGGAGAAAACTATATATTTAAGATGTTATATTGGTTACAGGTATTATGCAAGAAAACTTTAAATGTACGATCCATTTGCTAAAAAATCAAACGAAAGGAAATTTAAAATTCATATGTATATGAGGTACTTACCATGCTGCGCCTACCACTGGACCTCCTGCTCACCGGAACACTATATCTCTGACTGCGAAGACACGGGCTGAAAGAAGACAGATTTATTTCAATCCCCAAGCTCAGATAATTGAATTAGAAAATAAAAAGAAATTCCACACTTAACTAAACACGTATGAGTTAAACTCCACATAAAGAATAAAATTCAAGTAATGCCATATTTTATTTGCAGTACAGTTAAAATTGAATGATTTTTAACTTGATTATAATACAGAAGCCAAAAAGCATACTTTATAATAGAAATTACAACCCATCAGGTAGAAACATTTCAAAACTTTATACGAAATTTATTTCACTGAGAACTTGTCTATCCGCGTTCCTCCTATTAATTCTTTTGAGGGAAAAAACTTTATATATTTTTCTACTGAAAACTTCCTCCCGAAGAAGACGCGGTCTATGTACATTATGTCGTGTATTTAAGTATTAGCTTTCGGGTTCGAAGAGACAGAGAGAGGTTAGAAGCTAAAGGATAGTAGTAAGGATTAAAGTAAGGTAATAGAAAGCTAGACGAAAGTGTGCAGTAAATCATCTGCTTAATATTTATGATTGACGATTTGTCAATTTGATAATTGAATTGGATTAGCGTTGGCTTAAAGTAAGTTATTAAATTTATAAATTAAGTTACTTATATCGTCTTCCTCGCTCTTGCTCCCGTAATTAGTTTACGGTACATTTCCTAATCTTGGGTTGTTCGGGTTTGTTAGGTTGAGACTTGTAAATAAATTGTGTTTATTTTGACTATGACTAGTCTTCCTTCTAACTCTTGTACATAGATGGTTGGGGAAGCCCGGCCATCATTACAAACTAATTTTCGACAATTTCAAATTGTTCCTTTATATATACTCACAACAGCATATACTCTAGTATTTGGCTTTGAAGTTGAAATTAGGTATAAATTACACTATTAACTTTTTAGATATACTATAGTAACGTTTATATCCCCCCCCCCTTTACTTAAATCCAGATTGGAAAATTAGACAATTTAAAAGGTTTTAAAAAAAATACTCATAAGGTTGCACTTAAATTTTTACCGAGATCAAAAATACAGCAATTTAAAACCTTTATAGCATTAATTTTAAAATGCAGTCTTAAATCTAGTTAACGAAGTCGCTACATCCCGAAACAAGTTCGTTATGTGGAAAAATTCGTTAAATAGATTCATCTTTCAATATACCAGGTTCTTAGTTCCAAAAAAAAGTTCACAAATTAGAGGAATAAGCAAAAAAGAGTTTCATAAAATGAAGATCCGACTGTAGTTAATGGAAGCAAAATAGTAATAATAATAATTTACTCGCAGAATATTCACACATTACATGATTTCATCGACGAAAATAAAGAAAAGACACACAATTCCCCACCCCTCAAAAAAGATTAAAATCTAAGAAAACATCTGTTTTATTTTACTTTTTTAACTCATTTTGATACTTTTCCGTTTCGCCGAAGCCAATCTCGCCAAGTTGGTGTTATTGGCGACAACATACACCATTTGGGCCGTGAATAGAGCATCGGACGCCGGACCAGATCGGCCTGGCTTCGATGCCACCAAATACTCGCCGAGTACAAAACGGAGCACGTGCTCGTTAAATCTGTGGGTCCGAATGGTGTCGCCATCTATCGTGAGCAAAATCGTGCTGTCACCTTCATGGGCTCAAAGCTTAGGCTAATGACCGACGCATCTCTAGCACGTTGCCATGATGAATTTCGTGGGCCTCGATCTCACTACATTAGACAGGTGGCATAAGCAACAACATACACTATACACATAAAAATATAAAAATAAATATTAGTTCTCATTGTTCTTTCATCCATTTTTGATGTTCCATGAAAAAGACGTTACTGATAAGAAAAGACCACTTGTTTTGAAAACGTGGTGGTAAAAGATTACTAGCGGGAAAGTTCAATTTCGCGTCGGTTGTATCATTTTTGGCGACTTTATCGCTTGCGCCGGCGAAACGCGCGGAAAAGTACCTTCAATTTTTAAAAACTCTTACAAAACAATTGTCATAATAAAACTTTTTACAACAAAACTTTGTCCCATTGTAGAGCTGGGGTGGGCATTACATGGAACGCGATCGACTGATGGACCGCCAAGGCATTTTGGGGTAACCGCCTAAAAATTTTACCAGTTAGTAATTAAATACGGAAAATTCAAGATTAGCTGACAGTATGCAGACTAAGCCTTCTACTGATTATAACAACAAAAACTAACTTTAGATAAAAAATATTTATTTATTTTATTGTATTTTGAATTGTTTCATAATAAATGTATCATTTTATATAATTATATTTGAGGCTATTATCATTAAGTTTGTATCTTGCGTTTTGTTTTAAACGCGGTTTTAAAAGTGTTTTTTTTTTATTTTTGTGTTCTATAGGTATAAGTACATATTCCGTACTTATTATTAAACTATAATGATAATATTTTCCTTGCCCCACCACACCTACGACATTGAGCAGTTGCGTACGCAATAATTTTTAAAGGGAAGGGGGTCGAGGGTAGAAAGTCGATTGTCGAGAACAAAAACAGCAAAAAATAAATTACTAAATAAATAATTAACATTAAGAAATAAAAAAATTATTAATATCAAATACTAAATTACATTTTACATACTATAATGAATCGGAAAAAAATGAAGGATTATGAGGGAGGGTCCGGACCCATGGATCCCTCCCCCGCCCTTGTGAGCGCCACTGCCACTCGGTGGACCGCAACTCCTTGAAAGAATTAAAAGTAGCCCGCACTCTGGAAAGATCTGCCCACCCCTGTTGTAGAAGAATTAACTCAAGAGTGGTTTGATTAGACTATTAAAAATGTCCCTTGGGCTATTGGCAACGAATTTCGCAATTTTGAATAACTTGAATTAGAACCCTCTCTCCAAACTTCCACACCAAACCATTGGAGGACTTTGAGCCTTGATAGATTTTACATGCATTAGCCCTCTACATGGCGTGTCTTCGGCTAGACCAGAATAAACCCACAACTCTATAAAGTCCCCCACGAGTTCCCTTACCTTAATAATTTATTTTTAGTGAGCCTGGATTCGAAACTATGGAGTACAATATCGAGTGAGTGAATATTAACGTCGCACTATTCAACTACTCGAGAGCTTTCGGCGAAAGACCTAGTCATTTGAACCATGGTCAAGTGACGAGGACGACACCTGAACGGGCACCCCTTTTCCTAACTTCCACACCACACCAAGGGGGATGTTTGAGCCTCGATAGATAAAACATGCATCATTTGCATTATTTCTAAATATAAGTCCAACTATGCTGAACCAAAGGATAAATACAGTCGACTCACGATAATTCAAACCTTCGATAATACGAACCTCTCGATAATTCGAAGTATATGCTCAGTCCCTAGAAAAACTCTTGATATTTCGAACTAAAACAATACGTTTTGGTACACTCAATAATTCGAAGTAAAATCTGAGGCTGTTCACACTAAACACGCTATAATTCGAAGTTATTTTATAAAAGTTTCAACAATTCGAACACTCACTATCAAGTGCAGTCCTGTAATAAATAGGTTGAAGCTTAAAAGTTTTGCATTGTGTTGCCTCTGCGTGTCTTCCGTGTAACGTAGCTTTCTTGATGACCATCTGTCAGCACCCCTTCTTAATGTTTTCATGTTCCTCAGGTGAAAAGTTACTTTTATTGTTTTCATTCCTTTAAGTGCAACAATACAGCAACCGCACCTGTTGTCAGCCGTCCATACCTTTCGTTCAACATGAGGCCTTGCTACACATGTGTTCAGAAAAGATGGACCACTGTTGTGAAGAAGAGATGTGTGTGAATGTATTCTTTCATACAGGATTTTTAACTTCTGTAAAATATTTATTCTGTATAATATATGTACAATTATTGTTTTATTGCATAATTTCAAATTGAATTGTGTTAGAAAAAAAAATTTATCTTTGTGTATTTTCTACCCTCTTGATAATTCGAACTCTTTATAATTCGTAGTTTTTCATCAGTCTCTCCAACTTCGAATTATCGAGAGTCGACTGTATATGTAAAAGGTGGTAAACTAATACAGTAGCATTTCCACACACAAAATAGTGCTCATTTACGTCGAAATATAATCATCGAGTAAAGTGTATGTGTAGGCGTCAACTACACCCAAAGCGCGTTGATAAAAAAACATCCATAAATAAAAATAAACCCTTAAATGGTCGAGACGGCGGCGACATTGATTGGGCGATTCATTTCAATGCGAGATAGCTGGCAATGTTCCAAGAAAAATGTAATTCATTGCTTATTTGCAATAATTTAAAACATCTGCATAAATAGGATGGGGGAGATTTGACGAGCGTCTCTCTTTCAATGCAGAATGAGCCTACATTTACAATAACAACACTAAAAACTGACAGGAAAGAATTGTTATCCATTAGACTGAAAGTCAAAAACACAGCTTCAATGATGGCGAGTGTAGTTCATAATCTTTTCAGTGTTTAAACAATTCGTCAATTTAGGATAATTAACAAGGATTCTTTAGGCAGAGATAACAATTTTTCGAAAGATATTGTTACAAATTTTGTGTAATGAATTTTTAAAATAGTGTAAATAATTTTCATCTGGATGCGTAATATGTTTGTATTACTCTATGCTGCATTTATTTTATGTTAAAATTGTAATATACGCAAGCAACGCCATTCCTTACATTATAATGGTGATTCAACAGGAACTTGGCAATAAGCTAAGCTGGCACCATTTTGGCGGCTTGGCGACCATTTTTGGCAAATTCGCGACCCTATGGATTCTTCTGGAAATTTTTAGAGAAATCTACTAATGTTACGATTCATAACGCAAGCAAATTTTTCGAGAAGAATCATTGAGGCGCATAAATAGAGAAGTCGCACACCAAAACTGAGTTAGTATTGTTTTGACTAGCAATTAGTTGGTATTGATTTGACCGTGAAGAGTAGACCAGCGATTAGTGATTACATCGGCTGTTGAATAGGGAGAGGGAGTGTACTTGCGAATAATCTTTAAATATACTTGTATTTTAGACACTGTTAGTCGTGTTTGAGAGCCGTAGAAGGTGTCTCAGAAGGCCTTCTGAGATTTACTCATCGAATTTGAGTACTGTATCCTGTATTTCCAAGACTGTTTTTCGATAAATTCTTGCTCTTTGCGACTGATTCGCATAAAATCCTCGAACCCCGATCTTCGTAACAATATTTTCAATTAATTCACAGAATGAAAGCAGTGAACAGGGCACTCACTGAGTGTGAGTATTTTTTAACTCACACTACAAAGCAACATGAGGGCTAACGGCGACGGACCACCTAATTTTGAATCACCTAATAGTCAAGTGACGCGGACAACACTCGAGCTGACAACCCACTCTTCAAAATTCCACACCATGCAAACGGGGGGACATTCGAGCCTCCACAGATTAAACGTTCATTAGCGCGTCTCTACACTGCGAGTTACATTTATAACTGCTTCATCACACAAAAACTGAAATAAGATTATCCAGAATTATATTTAACTTTAAATATCCCTCAAAAGATTTCAATAAAATATTACAATAATCTTTCAAGCAGTGGCGTAACGGAGAATATTAGGGCCCCCTGCAAACTCAAGTTTTGGGTTCCAAAACCAAATACGTACTTTGCGTCAGTCAAGCTTTGGGCCCCTTACAGTCTCTGGCCGAACCCTACCTCCCGCAATGCGGGAGTGTACGTTATGCCACACTGCTCTTAAGGTATCGACTACTTGCGACAACTTTTTTTTGAAAAAATGGAGATATGGAGATTTTTAGATTTGTTTAGTATATTTTAAGAAAAATATGCTAAAACTAAGAAGATAAAAAGAAATTATTACTAAAATGGGAAAAAATGGGTAAAAATTTACAAAAAAATAACATAAACGCGGTCCATTCTGTACCAAAAGTTTATGAACAAATTTTCAATTTTTCTATTATGATGTGTTGCAATGTTGTTCGGTTTTGAAACGACCTTCAGGATAAGAGATATTTTAATTTTTACAAAAACTAGAGCACTTTTCCTTAGTTATTATATGAAATTGCTTAAAAAAAACAGTGATTATATTACCATAAGGGACTATAAATTTTGTACTAAAACAGTGATTGATAAATCGGAAGGTTGAAATACTTCCACTATTATACAGAAAATAAACAAAAAATTTCACAGTTAATTATTTTCAAAACTTTTTTAGCAATCGCTGACCCCCATTTGATTATTTTCAAAAAATCACATTTCGAGTAAAACGCATTTTAAAGTATGACATCTTGCTTAAAGTAATGGCATCTGCTTTTACTAAAACACTTGCAGTTTTTGTTCTAGTAAACGGAAAATAATAAACTTGGTATTTTTGTAAAGCTAATAAGATGGCTTATAAAATAAAATCATAAAAAAATTTGTCAATTTTTGGCAAAATTCACAATTTTAGGGTAGTCGGATACCTTAGTGTCTATTATGTTAGTCCAAAAAAAACTTCAATTTATCAAAATTAAAAAACTATAATACAATCTCTTGTACATCTGTAGGAGAAATTTCAGGATATTGAACAAAAAATATATCAGAATTAAGTGAATCATCCAAACCATGAGTTGGCAACCTATTGCACGCGATACAATTCTCAGTGGCACTCTTTCACTACTCCACAAATTTATCAATTTTTTGAGTGGATGGAAATTAATAAAATTATAATGGATTTTATTTGACAAACCCCTTCAAAATTACGGACATTTATGGAATTACGAAAATTTTTGAAAGATAACTCTAAAGATAAATTAACAGCGATTTTGCAAATTATTGAATCTTATTGCAGTAAAGATTTAAATGTTTGAAGAGATAAAATTGCACGCGTACTTTGCTTTCCGCTTTTGGTTCTACATATCAAAGCAAAAAATTTTCCTCATATGAAAAACATTTCGAGCCCGGAAAGAAATTATTTAACAACTGATTACTCAGAACCATATCAAATTGAAAGTAATTAATTATACTTATGATTTTACGATATGAAAGTAACGCGGTGACGCACTAGGTTCGCTTTAACATTATTTATTTTTTTATTCAACAGTAAGGAAGGGAAATACTTATATTTTGCATTGTATATTTCTTATTTTAATAAATATGTTTAAAAACACATAATATATATGCACAATTTTAATTTTTTTTTATTTTAGTTGAAGGAATAGTTATATTTTACGCTGTATGTCACACCATATGAAATGAGGAACATCATGAAAAATATGCGCAATTATTGAAACACGTCACAATGGTGAAATGAATTACAAAATGGACAACATGGAACAATTTGTTGACAATTTGATGCTAAAAAAGATAATTCAAAGAAATATATATTATTTTTCAAACACTAAATAAATGTTTTGTTTTTCAAAAAAAATGTGAACAAATTTTGAATTAATTATTCACGAAATTCTTTTAACACGAAAAAAATTTCAGCCTCCCCCCCCCCCCCAGGTTTGTGTTCAACGATTTTCACTGTATTTCGATTCATAATACATGGCCACTCAAGCCATACATCCCTTCATTCGACTAAAAAATTCGCAAATTTCCAAAACACAATGAATCACGTAATATATAATTCATCAAAAATTACTCGCACAAGCGACGAACAACACCCGATTTATCATACTTTCATTCAGGTTCACTCTGGAATCGAGCTCTTCAATAATTTATTTCATGATTCATAATAACTCCGAAACATAACTGGGCACGACAACAATCCTTTTTTTTTTTACATCACCCAAACCCGTTTTCTCGCGAATAAAATAGCTCCTTCAGATCTCCACCGCCATGATTACAAACAATACTGCCTCCGTGCTGCCATTGTGTTCACGCAGATTAGTGCTCTTTGTTAAGTGGCACGGTCAAGCGCTCTTTATTATAAGCTTTCTGCAATTCACTTGGCCAGTCATCTTTTAATCGCTTGTCGATGGCTTACTTCGCAACAGCTGTTGTTGTTAATGCTCTCTTGAGTGCTCGCAATCCTGTGGTGAAAGAGAGCATGAAGGTTGGTTCTTCCGGACTTCACAGGCGAGTAACTTGGAACCGATGTTGATCTACGCTCCATTGCGGCAAGAGGAAGTGGGATGCTTGGATGGATGGACAAAATAGTTTGACTGTCAACTGCGGACAATACATGTCGGGGTATTTGTTGGAATTGAGCACAATTTTTTTTAGTGTTCATCACTTCCAAAATGAATCAGTATATGTAGAAGCAATTAGTACATTAATACATTTACAAAGAACTCGTTACTTGTTAACACGTTAATAAATGAAAACCCTACATACCCCCTAAATCAGTGGTTTCCAAACTTTTTTAACTCATGGAACCCTTTTTTTAATCAAAACTTGTCCATGGACCCCTTTTTATTGTCAAAACTTGCCGATGGACCCCTTTTTTTATAGACAAAATTTGTTCACGGACCCCTTTTTTATAGACAAAACTTGCCCACGGACCCCCAAGTGAAAAGCTACATAAATGCATAATATAAAAACTACAAATTTAAAAAAATAAACATTTTGTTGATCTGTTTTTGTGACCAGAATTTGTGGTACCCTTCTTCAAACATTGGTTTAAGCCTCTCATTTGTGGATATTTCAATAAGATGTTCCTGTATTACTATGGATTACTCTGTGTTTGAGATATGAGTTTGTCCAAGCGCAAAAGGGTTCAACACCCAGTCGGAAATATCCAAGTGAATTATTATTTATTTAAATTTTCCTACAAATAAAAATGGATCAAAATATTTTTAATGTATATTAAACCTTGCGCGGACCCTCCTGACGTTGTTCAGGGTCTCCCAAATTAATTTTAATTTTTCACGGACCCCTGAAGAATATCGGGGACCCCTGGGAGTCCGTAAGGATCACTTTGAGAACCACTTTGAGAGAGATTTGACCCAAGTCGCTAAAAATGAAGCCAACGTGGCTGTATCTGTAATTCTTCAAATAATTAATTTCAGTAAATTAGTTTTAATTAAATTATCGTATTGTTATCCCCAAACAATAGTATATAGCAAATTTCAGCTCAAATGAGCGCATTAAAATGTGAGAAAAAAACTTTTTCAAGTTTTGACACAAGTCGCCAAAAGGGATGTCAACGTGGATGTATTTGTAGTTCTTTGAATAATTACTTTTAATCGATAAATTTTTATTAATTATAATTAGATTACTGTATTGTCATTCAAAACAAGCGTGTGTATAAAATTTCAGCTCAATTGAGTGCTTTAAAATGCATTGTATTAATAATTGAAAATTTGAACAAGATAAACAAGAGAGTGCGAGCTAATAGTAGAAAGTGAATAAATCATCAAATCTATTAGTAAAATTATTTATCTTCGAAGATTCTACGCAATTATTTTTAAAAAATAATCTTTTTTCTCCAACCTAATGAATCATTACTTTCCAAATAAACACATCCCATACGATCAGCTCAATTTTTTTTTCCAAAGATGCCTTGATAACAATATCCTAATTGGAAAAGCAATTTTAGAATTACGAGATTTTTTTCCCCTTCTCCTCACATAACACTCCGAATAATAGAAAGATATCTACGCTCATCTCGAAAGGTACACTCGCAAAAGCAATAATTTGCAAATTGGACAGCACCTCTGCTTACCTGTTACCCTCCCACCCCCAAATAGGGATAATGGTACACTCGCTCACGACTTAACCTGAGCGAAAAAGTTGGGGGGAAGGTGACCTTGTTGGTCAAAAGATGAATTCCTTGATCCTCACAGAAATAGCGAAGGGAGAAAAAAAAGACCACCCTGGCTGAGTATAAGGTTTTAATGCCATCCCAAACAAGGTAGATTCAGTCGGCTTTTTTTTCTATCGACTATTATATAACATACGATTCTCTAACTCTTACATATATATGGGTGTCATTTCCTGGTTGGATGATTTTATTTTTATATTCTCTATAAATTAAAAGGAAGAGAAAAAAAAATTCCGGAAATGAGAGTCTAATTAAACAACACACTTAATTTTTTTTTTATGAGATGCAATTCGGAATTCTTCAGGAGATGTAACGATAGTTAAAAAAAACTAATCAAATAAAAACTGAGCCAAAACGCGTTTGCTAATGCTGCGTAATTCAAGTAATCATTTCACTTCCCTTCACGATGAACGCCTTCCAGGTATGTATAATTATTCATAAGGAAATAGATTCGAAGGCTGAAAGAATAATTTGTCGGCTTTTCGTAAGACAAAGGCTACTAATTTAGGTGTTAAAGGAAAGGGGGTTAGTCTAGCAGTATCTAACGAATTGTACTTGATGCGTTATCAAACAAATTATCCTTCACTTCGTAAAATATTCATTAAGTGATGTGAAAGAATTATCTTAAAAAATTAAAAATAATCTTCACCAACTGGATAAACTACTACTTCCGCATACTCATAGTTTAAGTATATGCTTTCTTATTCTCTTACCCTCAATAATTAATAAAGATAACTTTTATATAATAATACGACGATATAACGATTATATAATAAGACGATATAATTATTATATAATAATACGACGATATAATTATTATATAATAGTTATAACTTTTTTATAATAATACGAAGATACAACGATTATTTAAACATTGGTGATATCTAACGAAAATATATTATACATCGTTATGTTGTAATAATTATTGAGATCCACGGTACCCACCAAAAGTAAGTTTGTAGGATATTCGAATTATCTACTAGTTGTGTTAATGCATTAATTCAAGAATTTAAAAAAGAACTTCTTTAAATTTATTAACAAAAAGAATGCAGATTACATAAAATTTGTATCTCGAAATCACTAAAGCGCATAAATTTTTATTTGATACATACAAATTTATAAACTCAATATAAATATACAAAAATTACATTCATATTACCAAACGATATTTTATATCCGAATGTGGCAACACGTTAAAATAGCTTTTAGAATAGATTGTATATAGCGAATATTAAATTCGAAGTCTGTTGGAGTTTAACATAAAACAAGTAACAAAAAAAATTCTTAAGTCAAATTCCAACAAGTCAACAAAGAAAAAATTTTTTTTAGTTATTTCTTAATGAAATTATTACAATTAATATAAATATGTACATACATACGACAGAATCACAATATTAAGTAACAAAATAGAAAGCAATTTTCTTCGGAAGTTTCCTTTCTATTTATGTGTAGGACTATTTTTTGTTTGATACTATTTATTTATTAATTAAATTTAATTATTCTAACAAAATAGTATAATAAAAAGAAATCACATTCTCAAAAATTAGGCCATCCCAGGTGGGATTCGAACCCACGACCTTTGGTTTCGAAATCAACGCGCTATCCATTGTGCTACAAGGACACAACGCGAGAGATTTTCTATATATGGTGTTGGACTATTATTTTTGTTTTTTACTATTTATTCATTTATTAAATAGAATTAATGAATTAATGTTTGAAAAAACTGTATTAACATCAAGTGTCATCCACTACAAGTTTAAAACATTGTATTTGAACTTCAGTGGATGAATAAAGAGTATTTTATTAGCGATTAAAAATTTGAACACAAGATATATAAGGAGAGTGTGAACTAATAGTAGGAATTGAAAAATGAGATTTTAAAACGACTTTTTTCTAATTAAAACATTTTGTGTCGTTCCACTAGTTAAAATAGAGACCACAAGAGCATCAAAAATTTCCACTTCTGCAATAACTTGTTGAAAATTTATGGAGTCTGCATTTACACTATGGAATACTTATTGCCTTGAATTAGTAGCTCCCACAAGAGGGGGGAAGGGGTACACAGGTCTAGACCCCCCAAAGCCCTTGATTTTTTTCGACTGTTTATTATCCTATGTATATAATACGTAAAATTTAATAAAGTATTTGTTATAAACAATTAATTTTATTAATTAGAGCTAATTTTTTTTATTCAATGGTCCCTTCCCCATCCCTTCAAAAATTGCTGTGTGCATTACTGCATGGAATTGAATAAGTATTGCAGCTGTATGGAAGTCATCGACTCATGCAAAAAGCAAAATGTAATAATATAAACAAAGGAAATATATATTACAATTAAAGTTAAAATACTACTCGCGAAAACAACAATAGGAAAGAAATTATAAAATCTTTAAAAAATACTATCAGATGACGTGATCTGCAATTGAGCTGGTACCCTGTTTTACGACTTTGGGTATAACAATTAAATGCGGTGTAGTTCCAAGTTTTATAAAGAAAAATTTCAGCCATCAAAGGGCTATATTGTATTTTAAAAGTACTTCAATTGAATCAAATAGTAACAAAATAAAATTTCATTTGTATAGTATACTTTTAAAATTAAGATAACTGCTGGTAAAAAAGCAAACGTGAATTGTAACAAATCTGAAAAGTGGTTAGCTCAAGAGTACTCAACCTTTTTTCCCGCCGGGTCACATACACGTGACAAATATTTCAGTCGGGCCACGGCATGAGGATAATGGGAAAACACACTAAGACTAAAGCAACATTGGACAGAGAAATATTAATCAAAATATCGAAACTCATTTTTGGCTTTTATTTTAATACTATATTAACCTTTCTATCAAACACACACATAAAATTTTTACTTTTATGTATTTTTTTACAAAATTTTGTGAGATACATTCTTTTTTTTTTTTTTCCTTTCTTCTTTCCCGTTTCATCTAAGACCAAAAGCCTTGCTTACATTCTACTATAAAAAAAACTAAATTTACATCAAAATAGGTAGATTTGATTGCTTGATTGATACAATTTCCCGCTTAATTTTTAGTACTTTGTTCTCCAATAATTGAATTTATTAGTACAATGGGCCATGAACGGGCCAATCAGAAAAGGCCGGTGGGCCACTGGGTTAGCTGGTCAGAGGCATTTCTACCTCTCGCGACGAATGAACTTAGAACTTGGATAATTTAACCTACAGCAATTTTCACCAAAAGATTCTTTGAAAATATCAAACTGTGCCTAATGTTATACGAATTTACAAATCAGAATATTAAGGGGGCATCTTGCATAGCATACGGAATTTAAAAACAATTCTTGTTTGTCGGCCGCTCTGCGCTCCGGTTCGCCAGGCCAGTATGCGGTTGACACAGAATTCAAATGCATTTAATTTAATTTTCATACAATTTACACATTGTATTTTTAAACTTATTTACGCCAAAAATTTCTCATTTTTAAGCATTTAAATTTAATTATCTCATTTTAATGTAAATTCTTTTATTTTTAACGTAAATTTTTTAACACTTTCTTACTTTATTTTTTAAAAAAGACCTCATACCATTTAATGCAGCAAAGGGCTAAGGTAAAGCTGAACCCATGAAACCCCCATTTTTTCAAGAAAGGACTTTAAACTTCTCTGCGGGAAGCAGGTACTCCGACAAGCATTCAACTTGGAAAAAATTACTCGAATTTTTTCTATTTTTCTTTAGAGTTCTATTAGAGTCACCCCCCCCCAAAGAGAATCGATAAATACTTCTAATTGACATTTAAAAAAAAGGAAATAAAATCATGCTCACAAGTAAAATACAAGAATCTCATGCAAGAAAACAGGAAAAAGCCTTCGCGAACCTCCTTGAGAAGAGGGACCGCGCCCAGCTGTGATGGAGGAGCGGTAGCACTTTTGACGAGTGGTTGACAGCTGGGAAACGTCGACCTGAGTGAGTCCTGTCACATGCTTCAAATGTAGAAAGCATTGTAGAAAGCATATGCAGCCAGGAAGGAAATACATCATGTGAGTTTCCAAAAGAGCTTCAAGACAGTCAAAGGCTTGCACGAATGTACTACTGAATCCATTTACTAAAATCGAACTATTTACTCGAACATCGTGTATTATATTTGAATAAGTTGGGAACAAATCATTAAATAAAATCATTCAAGAACTCGAATTCATTTTGTTAGAGTTCACAAGGAGGTTTTAAAAAACTAGTATTTATCCATCGACAGTGAGAGTTATATTAAGGCTGTTTTCGCCATATGTACGAAAGCGTGAACTTGACACGGAGCACATTTTCAAACAGAAAAAAGCGTCAATTTTTATAAAAGTTCGTGAGATGGTAAATCATGCATTTGTTTATAATATATAGTGTTTTTAAAATTTCAAAATATTTCATAAATATTTAGTTTTTTTCTTTTACATGTAAAGCATAGGTTTCCAACTTTTTTTGAACTAGCGCCCCTTTTCTAGGGAATGTTTAGATACCCCGCTCCCTCCCACTCTAGAGAAATAAGAGTGTACATAATACGAAGTGAAAACAAGAGCTAAATTTTAAAAATTATTAGAATTATTAAAAGTTATTCTATTAAAAATAATTCTAATAGAATTTTTAGTAATAGAATATAATTATATTTTTAATTTAATTTTTTTCTAAAGCACCGATTTTTTTTACTTGCGAATCTGAAATAGTTGTCGCCACAAATAAATTTGAAAATGTGTAATATTATATATTTTAGTCATAGATAGGATATTGTGTGAGAATTGAAACGAAACTCTAAAAAAGTCCATATTTGTCTATAATAATAACGCGCATAGGTAAGCAAAATGTATTTTATTTAAAAATACATGCATAAAGTAAATATTTGTAATTAAAAAAAATTTTAATATTCTTTCTAAAATATTTTTTAATTAAAAAAGTTTTTTGAAATATTTTTTAAAATATTTTTTTAGTTAAAAAAATTTTTTAGGGATATTTTTTCTACTAGTACTAGTACTAGTACTTGATGTCTGTTTGTTTTGAGTTCAATGGAGAACATGTGTTAGTCTTTATCATGTGACCGGCATGAATTGAGCCCATTGACCGAGGCTCTTAATTTTGAGCCTCGGTCAAATGACGATGACGACACCTGTTCTGGCACGTTCGTCTCCAGACTGTCACACCACGCCAAAGGGAGGACATTGAACCTCAACAGATTTTTCGTGCATCGACCCCTCTACACGGCGGGTCTTCAGTGGTGGCCCCATGCCTCGAACCCGAAACACGCCGGGCACGAGTTCATTACCATGACCACAACACTTAGAAGCAACAAGAGGGGTATTGGGGGAATGTCAAGAGGGATCGAACTCATCCTAAAGATAAAATAAAAAGGAATCTATAAAAAGACTTCAATTGTACTGGTTTATTACACAACATTATAAATATTAAGCATTCCTCTATAGAAAAATTGTTACAGTGAAAATCGTTTAACTGGAAACTGAAAGGATTGAAATATTTTTTCGTGTTAAAGAATATTAAAAAAAAACATATATTCAACAAAATTAAGTTTATTAGAGAGTACATTTTATTTACATAGAAATGTATATATGCATGCATTTAACAAAAAAACAAAAAAAAAAACATTCACAGGAACCTAATGAAATTTAATATGAAATTCTCAAGTTTTTTGAAAAACGAAACATTTATTGAATTTTTAGAAAATAATCTGATATATTTCTGTGCATTGTTTTTCTTTGCATCAAATTGTCAACAAATGGCTGATGTGGTGCATTTTGTTATTCATTTCACCATTGGAATATATGTTTAAATAACTGCGCATACTTTTCATGATGTTCCTCATTTCGGATGACGTGGGGAAAGAAGCTGCAATATTCAATTCATTTTTGCTGTCGGAATCAGCATCAATTATATTTATTTCAACTTTGAACAAACTCCAAAATGTCTTTGTCTGTCACACTTGGGGCTGTACACACATTATCATCTACTGCAAAGAATTCTTCCGATGATACAGTAGGACAATCCAATATTACAGAAAGCTAACGCGAAACCACCTCCCTTTCATTTCACACCCTTCTTAAATCTCTATTTTCCGTATTTTGTTCATTCCCAGAAGGAAAATTTGTTCGCGTTAAGCGATTTTCGCTTCGTGTTAAGAGAAAAAGTGCAGGAAAATACATAGTAGTTTCTTGAGACAGTTGTATTATTTCATGTTAACTGATATTTCGCCTTAAGCGTTTTCGCATTAAACGCATTTTATTGTGTATGTAAGCAATTCCAAATATTGTTATTACATTGTAAATAAGCATAATATGCTACGCAAGAAATACAGTATTTATTTTGGATGATATAAAAAAACTGAAACCACTCAATCCGTGACCGGCACAAAGTTTTACTGAACGATATAATCCATATTTAGTTATTCTATCGCAAAAAATGGAACACAAAATGAATATGAAACATTTTTGACAGGTGGAAAGAATCACAGCGGGAAAAAATATTTGTACAGGCCGAAGCTTCATAAAAGCATAAAATCGGGTATAAAGCGTACGTCGGGTCTTGGCAATGGGCCCATGACACGTCAGCCACAAGTTCATGACCATAAACATTAGGCCAATGGTCTTCAAACTGTAGATCCGTCACAACTAATACAATTAGGGATTGCATTATCGGATCAAAGTTCAATACCGGCATTCGGTATTTTTTAGATCTTAATACCGGTTGTAATACCGGTAGTAGAAATTTTTAAAAAAAGAAAGAAAACACAGGTGTTTCTCTTTGTTTTATCTCGCTAATTTAGATTTAAACACTTCTACACATTTTTCTGCCGGAACACTTCCCGAGACATGTGTAAGTCCTACATTCCAAAATTCTTTTTCTGAATGGATATTTATATTTAAATAGCGTCTATTTCTTAAACTCGTCCATTCATCAAATGTAAGACTAAATTTTTCATCATTTACTTCTAACTGTATTAGTTCGTGTTTCAAAGAATTTCGAACACCTTTACTGTGGTTTATAACAGTTCTTTTTACAGTATTAATCGTAATTTTATTATCATGTTTCTTTTTTAAATGTGTATGTGTGTGGAGTCCGCTTGAACTTCCTCCATTTACTTTAATAACTCTTGATCATTTTTTACATTGTACCACCATACTCTTTTCAACATGTAAATAATGAAGCCAAACCGAAGTATTATCAACTGATTTTTTATGTTTTTTAAAGTTATTCTTATTCATTATTATGGGTTATTACGTATAAATATAAATATAAGGGGAAAAAAATCTGAAAAATATTTTGAACCCTAAGGTATGATATACAAATACAATGTGAATAACAAACTCACCAATTTTCTCTGGATTGTACAATGCAACTTTATATTCACAGACATACAAACAAAAACGTATACTATTTTGCTATGTTGGCGATTTCTGAACATACAGTGGAGACAATTTTCAAAATTTCTAGTAAATACTGAAAAAACTGTATTTTAACTTGCGAATACCAATGTTACAAAATTGTACAAATGGCTCAAAATACCTGTACTTGGTACACCGGTATTGCAATCCCTAAATACAATACTATAAGTTTTTTTTTCTTCATAAAATACTTGCAACATGTTGCGATCTACTTCTCACACAGATTATTTTTTTAAGTTATATTCTTCTAAGTGTGTGCGTCTGGAATGGTGTTCTAAGGGTTCAGTGAGTCGAAAAGGTTTGAACACCCATTGCATGAGGTTATCGCGGCCACACCTGTGATGTATTTAAATAGCAATATATTTTTATACTTTAATGCAACTGTAAAATCAATAAAAACTTTAAATGTTTAAAATCGTACGTTTCCTTTACCACGAAAAGTTACACACAAAGTAACATTCCACAACCTTAAATAAACTGGTTTATTTTATTTTTGTAAAGTTTCTTAAAAAAATTTATTTTTAAGGGTTAAAAACCTTTTCAAGAACTTTAATTCTTCACACCCTGAATAATGCAAATAACTATTTTTCTTGCTGACTCGTTAACGAATGAATCCATTTCAATCACTCCATAAAATTTCACGTAGGTGTTGGCAACAGGGATTTCGATTCAAAACCGTGGGCGAAGAGCAGGAGTAAAGTTGTACGATTCTTTCTTCAAAAAAGAATGGATCAGATTTCCTTCTGGAGTCTTCAGAGGAAAATCCAACGCTAGCAGCTTCTTCTGACACTCCCAAGATAAGCATCATCGGCGTTTTCTAGTCACTTAGAAACAGAAGGAAAAAAAGAATGAAAAAAATAAAAGAACCCTTCACGAGGCGGCAGCCATCCCCTCACCCCTTTCTAGAAGAGAAACTTGACCAGCTCTGTTCGGTTTTTCATTAGCATTCTTCTGCTGGGTCAGTCCGTGACGGAAGACGGAATGAATTGTGAGAAGCTCCGTGGAGAACGCTGAAGAATGGGGTGAAAGGTTACGGAGAAACTCCCTCACGAAAAACAAGTCTCAAAGCTCCGATTCTACAGGTAGGATGGTTGAAATAGCTGGATCGACATTGTTCGTTCGCTTGCTATTCACACAAAAGATTCTTTTTTATATATATAAAGTTTAGATATTTATTTTGTTGATGGAAAAGCTATTTTTAAGTCTTCTGTACTTATTTTCTATTTTTGTTTTAAAGTTGAATTCATATAAACACCAACAATGTTACACGCTAAAAGAATTCAAATATCATAACACTGCTAAAAAAAATATAGATTTTCATTTTTAAAGATGAAGCAAGAATAATTTAAGAATAATAATTTAAAATTGACAGTGTGGAAAATCATAACTTTTATTTTTACGGCTCCATTTCATGGCTTTTTTATATACTTTAATCCCTTAACACACGCTTTTTTTTAAAAAAATTTTTAAATACAAAATCAAATTTTTCTTTTAATTTTGAATTTTGATCCACATTACACATAAAAGAGGAATATTGCAAACTTGCACCAACATCGACTTTTATTATCTTTCTTTTCCAATGGACTCTATTCATCTGACGTCATGATCACATGATGGTGGGCTAAGCAAATAGCCATGTGTTTCATTCGAATGAGTATTTTGGCGGAATTTTCGGATTTGCATCTACTATCATATAACAAAATGAAATCCTTTCTTTCCTTTAACTTAAGAAAACGAATAGTTTATATTTTTATATGCACATTACTAATACCTTTATAAATATTTTTTTAATTTCACATTAATATCTCTATTTTGATTGCAAAATTACAATTCGTAAATTCTCAGAACACCTATTGCTAAATTAAGTTGCTTGGCGATCGATTCCGGTTGCCAAAAAAATTGAGATCGCCAAGTGTCCCCACCCCCTGTTCTACACTTTAATACTTAATTTTTAAGTATACAGGATTTTGTTCAATTGAATGATCCATAATTTTTTAAAACATAATGTGGCTGACAAACTAATTACTAAGCCTAAGACTATACAAAAACACAAGACACGAAGTCAAAGAACAGAAGTATAAAATAAGCTTAAATCTAGTACTGTAAACTAAAACTATGTATATATTTAATTACTATACGAAAAGCAAAAGACTAGAAAATATATGAAAAATATTTAGAGTACTAAAAAACTTTCAAAGAATATAAAATAATAATGTAAGCAAATTTGAAAGTCAGCGCACAACCACTAGTGTAATACGAATCAGCTGTTATTGTTTACTTGATCACACGTTGAAAATCACGTGATAATGATCAAACGATCGCAGCGCCTTCTAGTGATGAATCGACCCCACTGCTGTTTCGAAGGGGAAAAAAGTTTTTATCAGTAAAAATATTTATTTGTACTTTTTCAACAGAAGCCAGTGGCGCACACAAGGGGGAAGGCCCCAGTCCAGACCCCTTCCCCAAATCCCTTGATTTTTTTTCCGATTGATTATAATCATGTGTATATAGTACGTAAAATTTAATAAAGTATTTTTTATTAACAATTGTATTAATTAACGCTAATTTTTATTCAATAATTAATTTTTTTTCTGTTTTTTTTTGTGCCGAAAATTGACAAAATCAAAAGAATGTGCTGGACGGCGTATTGGAGCATGATACAAGAATGGTGGACTTTCAATTCTGTATCCCCCCCCCCCTTGAAATATTCCTGTGTGCACCACTGACAGGAATAATAATAACTGTAGTATTTATTTTAAAGCAACTATTCAAAATTTCCTTTACTCATTTAGTCCAAAGGAGACTGTGTCGAGGCAATTTATGTTTAAGTTTGTGAGATTGTGAGTCACGCCCATTTATTTGTTTGAGATTACCATTTGTACTAGTATTTGATCATGTATGCTACATACCAGTGGTCCGCGGAGAGGGACCAGTTCTTGGATCAAATGCTACTGGGCCGCCCAAGGAACATTAAATTATTTCTATTTTATTTACTGTGGCGTATTTCTATCGGGTTTGTGCGACTTTAAATGGACAACGTTTTATATTCCATGCTAAATCTCACTTTATATTCACTTTTTGGTGGAACTGTATTTTATTCTGAAGGCATAGTTAAATACAGTTAAATTAAAAATTTTAAGGTGTCTTCTGCTAATGTTAAAGAATAAGACCCAAATCCGGAATATTTTTTCAGATATAAAAAGTACTCAGACATTAGTTTTATATTCCGGCTTCACTATCCTGTATCCACTCATTTACTTTATCATACTACCCATTTTTATCTGATATTGACACATTTTTTTTTTAAAGTGAAAACTGCTTTAGCGGCGTTGGGCACTTTTTGGTAGGGGAAAATCTTATGGGTTCGTGTCACCGACACGCTCTAACTGGCGCACACGCAGTGTGCTGTTCGCCTTAAGACACTTTTTGGATGAGTGAAATCTCGTGCGTTCGCGTCACCGACATGCTTTATAGCAGTATATCTGTAGCTATACAGCTGACTTATAGTGCTGTGTATATCTTACAAGTGAAATTGAATGGATTTAGTGAAAGATCAATTTGTATATACTGTGCATTGCTCGTTGCAATTCCGAGAATGGGCAATACATATTAATGGTTGCCGTTTATATTTCAAAATCTATGAGACAGATACAACAATTTTTATTCGAGAATTTGATGATTTATACAAAAGATGGTTCTGAAATACTCGAAAAAAGATTTGGCGAAAAATATGGTAATGTACCGATGATTTTAAGTGGAGACTTCAATATTAACTTTGCAGATGATAGAAATCTACCACTAATTGAATTTCTAAACGAAACGCTTAGTTTAAATATGTCTAATGATCGAAAATTCAGTACTACAAAATATAAAACGACGATCGATGCGGTTTTTACGCGATACTTAGATAAATTTGAATCAAACATTTTCTTTTCTTACTTTAGTTACCATCAGCCTATTGTATCTTTTTTAGAACAAAATGAAATAATTGAAATTACAAAAACTCTAAGTATTGTTGAAATTAATGATGACAATGATGCAAACAATTAAAATAATGTTAAAAATCAAGTACATTGAAATTTAAGTAAATACAAATACTATTCATAAATAATATGATTGTATATTATTTGTTATTTCAATTGAATTGTATTTATATTATGGCATGCTCTTGTAGAGCCCCGTAATATATTTGAATAATAATATAACCATATAAACATGCATTTAATTGTTGCTCGGAGTGCCAATGAATTTGAAAACCAGATTGATTGATTCAAACATTATGAAATTTCAAATTTTAGTACTAAAAGTTCTAAGTTTTTACTTCTATCGGCAGTCTCTATATAACTGCCAATTTTTTTTCTTTTAAAAAATGCGTTTTGCACTTTTTCTCCTTATACCGTAAGGCTAAATGAACTATGCCTTTACAAGAAAAAATGAAAAAACTAATTATTTATGAAATAGTTTGAAATTTTAAAAATACTATATATTATAAACAAATGCATGCACTACAATGTCACAAATTTTTATAAAAATTGAGGCATTTTTTTCTGTCCGAAAATGTGCACCGCGTTAAGTTTACGCTCTAGTACATATGACGAAGAAAGCTTTAAATCAAAACAATCTAAATTAAACAATCAACATCCCACCTCCCAGTGGGTCGCGGTAAAATTATCAAAAGTTGACCGGTCCACAGCGATATAAAGGTTTGAGAACACTGCTATATACTGTCTATTTTTAAGCATCACAGATAGGGCCTACTTTTGCCAAAGGGCCCAGGGTCACAAAAAGTCGTAGGATGTCTCTGGGCCCATGACCTCAAGAATTTTCAAAACGTCCATGGGACTCGAACTCATGACACATCAGCTACAAGCTCGAGACCATAATCACTAGCCAACTACAGCCATAATACACTTATAAGGTTCTTTTGAATTGTTGCTCCTAACTAAAAATAAACCAGAAATTTTTTTTAAAAAACTGAATCATTATACTTCTAAATAAAACAATTTTTTTAAAACTTTTTTTATTGATAAAATTACAAAAATTTTCTCAAGTTGTAACAAAAAATAGTTTCTTAAATCAGTGTGTGAGTGTGTCTTTATATCTTTATCCCATCACTTTTACTTCTGCACTATAACCGAAATCATGGCTTTCACTCGTCTGCTTATTCCCCATTTTTTAACGGTTGATGTGGAGTTTTATTACAAACTATTGATGTGATCAAGATAAGAAATAATCGATAAGTATCCTCATCCCTTAAAGAGGCACTCAAGTGCATAATAAAAGGTGAAGAAGGAATAAAAAAACGCGCTCTTGACGAAGAGTGTTTTCGTTATCTTATCGAAACAGCTCCCGATGAAGCAAAAGCTTTTTATTCAAAACAAAAATGCTTTGTAGAATAGAAGTATTATGTAGAATAAAAACTAAATATATGCTCTATATAATATTTACGATGCTTGGTTATCAAATTTTAATTTATATCACATGGAGCACATTCTGCTAAATTATCCAAAACATATATTTAAATGTTTTTTTTTTTTTTTTTTTGAAGAAAATATATCAAATATATATTTTAAAGACGATATATGCTACACCTTTTTAAGAGGGAAAAAAAATTTTAAAAACTGTTCAGTAATCAAGTTTTAAGGTCATATTAATGTTAAGTAAAACTGAAAAACATCTCGATTAACAAAGTAAAAACAAGTCATGTATGCAAATAGAACTATAAAAAAAAAAAATTTGAAAAATATTTTCACTAGATTACATGTTAGGTTTCCTAACCAGATAAGTAAGGTATAGTTTTCTATACCGTTTTTCTAATCCTTTTTATTCCAATGAATGCTTTATTAATGTGCAGGTCAAGAAAGCAACACAAGGGATGTAGGCGACGGACCTCGTAATTCTGAAATGCGGTCAAGTGACGAGGACGACACTACAGCCGTAACCCTGCTCTCCAAACTTCGGCCTTCTTTCCAAATTTCTAGGCGAGTTTTCCCCCCTGAAACAAAAGCGATTGAGGATAAAGGGAATTGATTTTTAAAATTGGCAGGTGAGGGAGAAATTTTTGGCGGGAAGTTTAAGATCCAGATTCAGCGCCCCTCCCTTTCCCAAATAAAGAACAAAAAATAAGCCAATTATCGAATTTTTTTTTCAGTGAGATCTTATCAATGTCGCACTGTAAAAACAACACGATGGTGACAAATTTTGTAATTTTGAGCCACGGTTAAGTGACGAGAACGATACCCGAACTGCCCCATCCCTAAACTACGACACCTCGCCAAATTGAGGACTGAGTTATAACAGATTTAACGTACATCAGCCCCTCTACACAGCTGGTTGGTCTTAAGTGGCACTAGGACTCGAACCCAAGACCATACCGGCATCTCTTACTGCCTAAAATAATATATGCGTGTTGAGTAAACTTCCGAGACTATGTAAATTCGTATAGTTTTCCTAATATTGAAAAAATAAATGCATCTCAAATAAATTTTCCATGTAGTAACTATTCTTAAACTAAAATACAAAAAAAAAAAACAAGATGAGTGCGATAACATTTTAATTAAACAGTTTTTTTGAAAAATAAAAACTTACTTTCAGTTACGAACAAGCATTTCTCAATTAATGCATCTATTGTAAAATTAAATGTTAAAAGTAATTTTATGTAGACCTTCACAGACTTTAAACAAATTCTTTGACATTGGATACCAAACCAGCAGAAAAAACAGAAAGAACGTAACTGAGTACGTCAACGACTTACTTTAAAACAAAAATCAAATGATGATTGTTATGCCAACAGATACTTAAACACACACACAAAAACATAACGGATTACTACGTCAACGGCTACTCGACAATGAAAATTGAATAACATATTTCTGTGTCAAAGGCTACTAAACTTACAACTTAAAAGACATACAAATACGTCATGGGCCGGTTAAGCGTTAATATAATTCGTTTTTACATAAAAGTTACAATGTATCTCTTTCGTAAAAAATACATGCACGATCGATTCCCTTCAACAATATTATATTACACTCCCACATTATATACACAACAAAATTTAACAATTAAAATTCTACGAGAATAAGAGAATTTTTTTTTTTTTTGGACATTTTCCTTTTGTTGTTATATAACGACGCGGAGGAATTATAACGCTTGATATAATTCATTCCTCACAAAATTGGTTTTGTAACGGATATAATTTTGCATATCTGCAAAGATTTCAAATGCCATTTTCCGACTTTTTTAAATATGAATTATTGAAACAGTTCAATTTATTTTTTTTTTTTTATAAAAGTATAAAATAAAAAAAGAAAAAGATTAACAATTGTTTCAGACCATTGAATAGCTATGACATATAGATGAGAAATGAGAATAAAAGTACTTATATCGATTTTTTTTAAATATTGTGGAATATTTGCTCTCGAAGAAGCCAAAAAATTTATTTTATTTCTGGCTAGCAAAATCTTTGGCTTTATGAAAGTTTATATACAACCCCCTTCCCCCTCCAGTACAAACATTAACCGATATTTACTTGTTATGTACAAGTATAAGCATTAAACTTTCATTTTTATGCACATTCTTACATGCTTAAAAAAATTACCTCATTTAAGACTTGACACACAACTTTCACATCACATTTAAGATTTTTTTCTTCTTTTGTGATGTATCAATGAATGTGATGTATTCCCGAAAGCGACAAGGAAAGCCAATTAAGTGCCTCACAGTTCAAACACATTTTTCTGACCAATTTAACATTTATATAACTATAATTACAGAAAATTTTCATTGCTATTACACTCAGGAGATCACCGCTTACCAAACGAGGGTTTGGAATATTAGTTCGGATACCCAGTCGGCTTCGGAATTTTGATTCACGATTAGATGACGAGGTTGATACTTCAGCTGGCATCCTGCTTCATACATCCCATTAACGTGAGGATTAAAAGAACGACAAATTCAACTTACATTAACCATACTACGATAGTCTTCAATGGAATCAAAATAGAATGGAAATATATAATTAACCTTAGATAATACGAACCTCTCATAATTCGAAGTATATGCTCAGTCCCTAGAAAAACTCTTGATATTTCGAACTAAAACAATAAGTTTTGGTACATTCAATACTTCGAAGTAAAATCAGTGGCTGGTCAGACTACAACACGCGATAGTTCGAAGTTATCTGAAAAACTCTCAACAATTCGAACACTCACTACCGTGTACAGTCCTGTAGAAAACAGGTTGGAGCTTACAAGTTTTGCGTTGTTTTGTGTCTGCGTGTATCCCCTTTGATGACCATCTGTCTACTACACCTTTTTGTGTTTTCCGATTTCTCAGACGAAAAGACACTTTTAATGCTTTCCTTCTTCAAGTGGACAATAGATCAACCGTACCTGTTGTCAGCCGTTAATACCTTTGTTAAACTCATGGCCTTGCTACTCATGTGTTCGGAAAGGATGGTCCGCTGTTGTGAAGAAGAGATGAGTAGGGTTGTGTATGCATGTATTGAATGTATTCTTTTAATACAGGACTTTTAACTTCTGTGTGGTTTTTTTTCTGTACATAATATGTACTTTTTAAAAATACTTCAAAATAATTTCATTGATACCAACACATTGCTGTTTTATTACAGTAGTTTCAAATTTAAATGTGTTCAAAAAAAATTTCTTAGTGTATTTTGGGAGTTTTTTTTTTTTCTTCTACTTTCTTGATAATTCGTACTCTTGATAATTCGAAGTTTTTCGCTGGTCCCTCCAACTTCGAATTATCAAAAGTCGACTGTATATAGTTTTAGCCATATTTATGTAATGTATGTTTTACAATATAGCTATATAGTAAAACATACATTACATATATATTAACATTCATTTTTATATATAGTACAGAATTGATTGAATATTCGCGCTAACATAAAGAAAAAGTTAGTTACACGGACTTAAACACATGTTATATTACTTTTAAAAGGACAATTTATTAAAGAGTAAAACAGTTATTTAATCCTTAATTTTTAAGCCCCTTGGAGGCTAAAAAAAAGGATGAAATAATAATAAAACGAATGAATGGATAACACAGTCGCTTCCTACAAGACTTAACATCAATCAGAAAAGGTACAACTGGTAATGACGTATGTAATTTGTGCCACACATGTCACCAATCACAGAGAGAAAAAAAGTTACGACGACTGAAACAGGGGGAGAAAGATGTAGATCACAAACATTCCGAAATTAGCCATTTCCATTTCGTTTAAAACAAACTCTCGGTTACATAAATCTAATGCGCCCCTTCTGGGCAGAATGACATCTTTGTAAT
>BMAO01030447.1:0-20359 GCA_019973975.1 Trichonephila clavata
TCAGAAGTTATATGTATAATGGATCTAAGATGTCATAATTCAGTCGTGATGGGCGAAAATATGTAAGCATTCAGATAATTGTGAAGAGTTAACTAAGTTTTCTGACTTAGTCATTCATCTCAAAAATCTATTATAGGTCACCTTCCTATCATCAATGGAACTCTGAATGACAGAAAATACATAAATACTATTCTAGAACTCAAACTTATACCTCACATCAGGAATCTCTTTCTTAATAATGCTTCATTTATATTTTTCAGGAGGATTCTGACCCTTACCACATAGAAAAATTTTTGAATGAGGGGTTTCGTACAAAGAGCATTTAATTGCTATTCCTGAATAGGAAACTTCATGCCTGTCTAATCCGGTCTAAATCATATGGACAATTTATGAGTGAGATGTCCATCAAAAAATATACTAATTGAGGCTGTAATTTTTCCTAGTAGCATGCAATAACGAAGTGGAAGCTTAAAAAAATCATCATCTCAATGAACATCGATGTGGAGCTGTAATAAAAAATAAAGGCTCTCTAGCAAGTACTAATAATTCACTATTATCATCAGTATCTGATGTATATCAATAATTACTAAAACTAAACTCAGTGGTGCAACAGTCCATGAAGGCCAAGACCTACTATGCCCATCTCAGTATACGTGACCATGGGAGCTGAGGTGTATACGCAGATATTCCGGTCAGGTTGTCAATTTCACGTGAACCCCCCAGTGTTTAGTTCCTAACCAAGTTTGGTACTCATTTATCAACTCACTGAAGGGATGAAAGGCGAAGTCGATCTTTCTCAGCCCGCCGATAGGACCCCGGAAATGAAGAGTGGAGTGCGATACGCTATTACTCGGACTCAGGGCTTCATATCAGTAATAAATCAGTTTAATTTGTTTGTATTGCAAGTATTTGAATCTTACTTTTGTATTCAATTCAGTACTAAATTCCCTTAAAAAGGATGCGATTTTGCGTTTTGTAAATCGTAAAATTTTCCATAAGTATACAAACTTTTTATAAGCACTTACAATTTTTGCCACTACTGTATACACAAAGGCAGTTAATCATATTTCGATCAAATTCTTTTATAAGAAGAATACTCTTTATTATTGCCATATGAAAAAACACAATTTATTTTTAATTATTTTTCCCATTATTTTTTTTTCTTTACACTGAATAAACTTTCGGGAAGTCATCCTTTTTTAAAAAATAATTTACTAAGTATATTTTATTATAAATGCTCATCATTTTTTGGTTAATTATTTGTAAAATATTTAGAACATTGTATTTATATTATGTACACATTCATCATAAGTAACTTCAAAATACGACCCATTTACTTGTGAAACAGTTATTCCAAATCATTATTATAGTTGATTAGAGAAGTAGACTTAATATATCATAGTAGCAAAGCGTTAATGGATTCATTTGGAAACTAGAGTGTAATTTTTACATGATTGATGATCTTAACCTTTTAGTGCTTAAATATTATTGATCCAATAATAATAACATCATACATATTGTTTGTTAAGATGATGGGAAATTGGCTGGAAAAAATACATTCACACTTATTAAAATTGTTACTACTAAAAGATTGAAAGTGCCTCTTACGCCTTTTCTATTGTCTATAGAATCAATATATAAAGGAAACAAATTCAATTTAAAGAATGCATACTTCATGCAACCTAAGTATTATCATTGTTAGGCAAAATAATTTTTTGGAGATTCAAGCCAAAAAAAAATACGAGGAAGTTATGATCAAGCTCAAATTTCTAACCATTTAAAGTTCTATGCAATATGGCGCCTTGTATGTGACCCTCTTGATTTATGGTCAATTTCCGAGGGCATGTCAAGAGAAATATGACGCATTATTTGAACCAAATATCAATTGACTGTTATACTTTAATAGGAACAAGACAAATTTTGGAGTTTCATTCAAGTTGTATGTGTGCTCATGTCAAAGAAAACAAAGCATACGACATCACCAATTTCACATTATTGAAACTGTAGCTAAATGACATGAAATTATGCTTTGGATTGGAATTTCAAATTGACTTGTAAGGAGGAAATCAAATTCTGCTAAATACAGTGATGAGGTTTTTGTTCTATATTGCACATATTGTATTGATGCTATTAATGAGGAACTAATGACACCAATACATGAAGGGCCAACTGCACAATGTTGTTGGCTTTGCCGAGCTAGACTGGGTGATAGATATCTTAAAATTCAAAGATGAGAGTGAAAACAATGGCCAGCGCTAACACTGGATCATTATCGAATAATCTTTAGGCTTACCTAGGCAGACGGGTAGATGATTTGAATTCTCCTTCCTCTTCGCTAAATGAATATTATCCACAGAAAATATAGATAGTTTTTAATTTTTGAAAGTAAAATATTTATCTCAGTTTTAATCTGATACCTTATAATAAAATAAAATAATAAAATTAAACAATTTTGGGAAAAATTTAAAAACAAAATTTTTTATATCCTTCTTGTCATTAGGTCCTAATGTCATCAGACCTTAAGCAAAATTTATTCTTCATTCATCCATTCTGAATTAGAAAAAATATGAAAGTGCCTTGTCTCTTTTCAGATTATTGTGTTTCCTTAGCAAAGATAATATTTACTACTACGGTTGGCAGATGCTTTCACAATCTTAAATTCTATGCAAAATGACTTTTTCGTGTACCCAATTACGTTGGTTTATTGTGTAAAGCTATATTCGGTAAACATTTCAAGTTATGTAAGCTACATCTTTAATAATTTGATTTATAATTTAAAATTCATGAATTAATATTTACTTTCGATGTAAACCATGATTATGTTGATATAACATGAATCAAAAGAATTTTCTAAGCATCAAACGTGATTTATTTCGTGTATGCATATCATTTTATACTTAATTAAGAACTAAAAATGAATATAAAATATAATAACGATGTATAAAATCCACAAACTCTTTTATGCACACGTAAAATAATAAGTATTAAAAAAAAGGATTAGAACAATTCTGAAATGTTTCATTTGTGATGATATGCTTCGAAAAAATTCTGTAAAAAAAAATACTACGCTCCAATGTATTGATACTTAAGAAATGTTCAATCGAAAAATATTTTTAGTTAAATAAGCCTTTCATGGCGGTTGTGTCGTATATGCACCAGTCTCAAGCCCTCTAATCAGACGGCAGACCGTTCAATGCACTTTTCCGTGGGAACGGACAAACCTGTTGATCTGGCGTGAGTGAGTGAGTGAGTGAATATTAACGTCCCACTGTTCAACTACACGAGGGCTTTTGGGGAAGGTCCGCGTAATTTTGAACCATGGTCAAGTGACGCGGACGACACCTGCTGTTGATCTGGCAGCCGCAGCGAAAAGATTAAAGGAAAACACACTTATGTTGTATGTCTTTTTTTGTTAAATTGCCGATAAAGTAAGCAACACAGACGTGGGAAGCTTGGCACTTTGAAACTATTGGTCATAATGCTGTGTACCACAATACGTTATTTTTTTAAAAAAATCTCTTTATATTTTTAAAATTAAATTTTCAATTGATTTAGTAACTAACTACCAATATGGCATTATATGATGTCATAAACAATCTGCTAATTTTAAGGTTACGAATTGACGTTTTGACATGTGAAAATAAAACACTATTTAAATAGAGCGAGCATACAAACCTCTCCATTCGAAATATAAATTTTATTCTAAAAAAATATATTTTGGGAAAGTTCAGCGTGGAAAGTTATGAGGTCGTTATTGATAAAAATTATTGTTATTTTATAGCTATTAGACCTACCGACTTGAAATTTAGCAAACTTGTCTACATTGATAATTAGAGATAAAGTAAAAACGCGCGCGTGAAATTGACTTCGAAAGGGAGTGTCGGGGCATTAAAGTGAAATAAACTGGGGTTTCTCAGCTATTACATCCACAGACTGGAAATTCGGCAAGCCTGTTTCCTTTTTTGAGTAGTAATCCACCAATAGCCGGTTTTGCGAAAAAGATAAATATACTTCTGTTATAAAAATTCAAATCATGCCTTTTTGAAATCAAATCGCATAAGTGTATTTTTGAAAACAAAAGCTTAATGCTAGAGCTTAGCTATCAATAACTTAAATACAAAATATAACCATAAAACATCATGAAATACCTGCGAAGTGGGTAGGTAATGGCTAGTAACAGATAGTTGGGAAATACTTGGAAATACCTTTTATGCACACACACACAGAAATAATAATTCAATAATTCACTAAATTATTCCAACCAATATACAGTGCAGTTCATAAAGAAGTTTATCCATGCCAGATGCTGTAAAACAGTAACAAGAAAAGACAAGAACAACCTCAGCGAACCATAAATTAGATGTAGTCTTAAAATTTGTGTCTCGCCCCTAACGGAAGTGACGTAGTCAATAGCACGTAGTCATGTGATTAGTAAGTCAAAATAACTGTGTTTGCAGTGAAAAAGGTTTTTTTTTTTGTTCCGAAATTTAGTAAAATGACACGGGAGCCACTTTTTTGGATATACCAACACTCTTTGGTTGATGCCACAATTCCAGGGCGACATTGACAACTTCATTTTCCAATTGGATGGTTCACCCCGTCACTGGTCGACCAACATGCGAGATTACCTCGATTAGCCTCTCCCTCACCAATGAATTGAACGAGTTTTGGGACTGCAACATGCCACTTACCCAATGGTTTTCCTAAAATTCTTCTTATATGGGTACATTAAGAGCAAATCATTCATTCCTCTCCCTCATATTGATCTAGTTGAGCTAAAACAGCGTATCACAACCACTATAGATGGACTTGATTCAGATACCTTTACACACCTATTGTCAGAAATGGTTTACCGCGCGTCTCAATGTATGTAGTGCGACTGAGGCAGTGCTTCAGAAACTTTCAATATTAGTGATTCAATTTTCAATCATAATTTTCATAGCGCCTCCCTTTCCCTCTCTATAGAATAACAATATATTGAATTCATTAATAATGCACTTTGGCGCTAAAGCTACAATATGATTTTAATTATAAACCGTACAAATTAGCAAGATAAGTATTACATTTTTTATATATTTTTTATGTGGCATGCCCATGGGTTCTCTGTTAATTATTATACTTGTTCCTAACTTAGTATTGTTAAATTAATAAAAAAATACATTGTGCAACACTGATATATTTATAAGTTTATTATATAAGTGTAAATTTGCATTTTATTTTTTTATTATGTCAGAATGTTTTTTGTTTTGCTTCCTTTCCGTAAATTAATAATATTTTTTGAAAATATTTTCGTCTTTTTGATATGTTCGCCCCCTCCCCAGCCACATATGGTTATCACTCGACTAAGGATTTACTCTGTGACTGCTGCTAGCAAAACTTTAAGTAATACCATGCAATTCTGCATTAAATAACATATAATACCCTAAATTGTTTTTGATTTGTAGTAAATTGAAACTATATACTTCTTTATGAATCACCCCTGTATATAAGAGCATTTATGTCTTAAAAAATTCCCGCTAAAAGCAATAATAGAAATAAAATATGTTAAGCGTAATATAAATTTAATTTCAAACAAACCATAAGAGCTATACTTTATCTAAAATCCCATGTATACACGAACCATCAGTAAAAAAGATAAATTTATGTATGTGGCTTAAATTTATAAAGAAAATTAAATTTAAATTTAAAAGATAAATTTATGAATATTTTTGATAAAAAGGGATTTCGGTTCAACCTTACATGTAAAATATAGGGATGTTTTAAAGACATAAAAAAAATATATATATAAATGTTTTTTTAAATAAAGCCAATTCTATTGTCATGATTAAACTAGTTCATGTTTTTTTTTAAATATTGAGGTTTACTTGTCACTCATCCTAAATCCTAAATAGTGGTTAGTGACGCTTGCTGCTGAGCCGTAGAGCCTGGGTTTGAATTCCGAAGCAGGCATAAGTGTATATTGGTGTATAGTGCCTTTGCGGCATTGGGGATACTCTAAATAGCCATCAAACCGCAATTTCTCTCTTAGATTGGTGGGGGGGGGCGAGGCAGTGAAATGACCCTGAGCACATCCAACTCTCAAAATGGGGGCAGCGCAGATTTAAATCGTACTGTCACCTATATGGTGCTCAAATGCTCAATGCTACGGCAAACGACAAGCTCTTGCATCTTGCCATGACAAATTTCGCTGCATGTATGGTCTTGATCTAACACAGTCCAGATTAGGTGACACCAGAAACAACAAGGTTTGCATAACATGTGAATTATCTACAATCTCTCTCTCTCTCTCTGTTAAATGATTCCTAGATTCTTTTTATTGCTTACCTGCAAAAATGTTCTATAAAAAAAAGAAACGTACTACTGAGTAACCGCCAAAAAAGTCAGAAAAATGAAATATGCTACTTTCTGTTTAAAAAAGTTTTCATGCTCTTAAAACTTTATAAGTTCCGTCTTTTTTATCTTTAAAAAGAGAGATGACATTCGTATAATTCACTGTGCACAAAAAGAAAAAAATATTTTCCTCATCACATTTAAAAAAGTAGTTCTAAGCTTTTAAGGAAGAATGTATCTTCAACGGAAATACGCTTTAATTAAAATATCTCATTCTTGCTTTTAAGGAAGATGAAAAAAATAAATATTTTTTCCTTTTATATATTTATAAAAAAAGTTTTTTTCTTCTTTTTTTTTTTAAATTTAAACACACTAATAAAAATGTTTCCTTCAAAATCTAATGTCATTTTTGAATCACAAGATGAAGAAGTTAATGAGCTGAATAATCCGTATTAATGAACTTTTTTCCTTAGTGATATTTTCCCCCCGTTTTTCATAAGTACCCAATTTTAATTATTGTTTAAAAATTAAGAATCCTAAAAATATTTAGGTTATCAAACGGAAAAGTGTTCGTAACTTGTTGCGATTATTCGTAACTATGTACTTATATAATAATTTAGTAATCATTGATGGCATATATCCTGGGAACAACTTAGTTTTAGAAATAATCTTACTATTTTCTTTTTTTTAAAATTATTTTCCAATTTTAAAATTACATTCTTTTGGAAGAACCTGAAAATTCCTCAGTGGAGAAAAGTTTACATGCCATGCATACAGTTATTGTTTATTGTACAGTTTTACTACCTTCATTACCTCTAACCATCTTATCAATATATATATATATATATATATATATAGCTATATCAATTTTCTACTTCTTTTAATAACCTTCCTTTATGAGAAACTTATTAAAAATGAGCCAATTAAACAAATTAGCGATTTAATGCAATTTTATATATACCTACTTTTTTAGTATTTTATAATTATGTGTAAAATTATATTAAAATTTTTTAGTCTCTTTTGAGAGGAAATTCGATTTCTTTTAGGCCATAAAACTTTAGGGTTTGGAAAACAAAAATGGTATTAGTTTCTTGAACCTGTAAATACTGTATGATCCAGTGTATTATGTGTACCGGAGCATATCTCATACCTATACATTCAAAATGCTTTAAAGAAACATTTATCCACTTTATAATATTTTTGTTCCTTTAAGAAAAATCTTGCAATGTACATGTGTTGTGCTCTTACCTTTTGAAATAATTTATTCGTAATACGAAATTGTGTAAATCAAGTAAGGCAACATAGAAACCAAGGATTGGCGCTGACTAAGAAGAAGACGAAGGAGAATAAAATTTTTTGTTGTAATACTGAACAAAAAATAAAAATAAACAAAAATAAAATAAATACTGAAGTTATTAAAATGAATGCCTAATGCCCAATAAACTAATAAGCTTTCCATCTTTTTTCAACTTAGGCAAAATATAAACAGAAATCCAGAGTGCAAAAAAATCACAAACCTTTAAATGCTTGATTATCTCGAAAGAGTTAAACATGGGCAGTTGCTTACATTCATAAATAGTCCGGATCTAATTAAAAATAACTCAAAGCCGAAATCACATATTGAAGTTCAAAGTTTTGTGAAACATTATTTGAAAAAAATGGTCTTGAACACCATCATGTTCTTTGTAAAAATTAATATAAAAACGTTTCCAACTCAAATCATACCAATGTGATCATGGTCTTCAGAGTTAAGGAAAGTGCAATCACATATATGAAACCATGAACCCTGGAGGAAGAAAAGCGCGAGTGATCATATGATCACTCATGAACATATGAGTGATCATGGCACTGAGCGGATTAAGTAATAAAAATGAATCCTTCTAAAAACACAATCAGTGGAACTGACAACAAAAATATTTAGTGCTTCACATTGTAAATATTGATTCAATTCCAGGAACGTTTCGTATGATATGAAATGAAACCAACAAGCCATGAAAAATATCACTTCCTTGTAGTGTTTTCCTGCTTAGCGGATGGCACAAAATTAAGATCCAAAGCTAGATTAAAAAGTAAACAATGTTGGAATCTCTAAAATCTAATTCAATTTTAGATTCAATGATGTGCACAAGAAAAAATGGAGGGTTTAAGACGGCGTAAAATTAAAAAGATAAGAATGTTTTGCCAAAGTTTCTTGGTGTTCTGAAGAACCCCGAAAAATTTTAGTTTGGTGCATGCAAAGTTCTCATGCAATTGACAACAAGAAAAGATTGCTGGAAAGAGCAGCACGGAAATGGCAGATATTTCTAGCGGTATAACGCCATTAGTTCAACGTTTCATGTGTGGATCAAGAACTAATTCAAAGCAAATTTAAAAATACAGTAGAATATGTAGATTTTTTGAGGAGAAAAATCATTTACAAAATTAGACTAAATGCGTCATACCACTCTAGAAACTGTATACGAATCTACAATGCAGGCAGGCATGGTATGAAATTAATTATGACATAACTAACAATCATTTAAAAATATAGTCCATTGAACAATCTAGAAGGAATGGTAGATGATTATTTACATATGGTTCAGAGTATCATTAACGATGAAGGTGAAACAAAATTCAATGTAATGGAAGACTAAAAGAACAAACTTTTCATGCTATCCATTAATGTTGTATTTAAGGTACGTCACTTCATTTTTGTTTTAAAAAATAAATAAAAAACGCTGTTTCAATATATGTAAAAGCCTATTTTTTTATTTTTATCTCCTTTTTTTTCGAATTTGAAACTTATAATTTCTAGGCGCACCTGTAAACTTCAATCATATTTTTTATTGTTGAAAGTGGGCGTAATAAGCAGAATTTAACTATAAGTTTAAATCCAAACAAAGCTTTTAATTGAAACTCCTTATCCCAAATGATTTTCCTTCTCTCTCTTTCTCTTTCAATTTTTTATAAAAATGCAGGAAATAAAAAACGAAATATTTTTTGCCAGTACCCACGTTATATCACGGGAAAAGGATTTGTTGAATTTAATCCTTCACACAATATAAAGCTTTCTTTTAAATGATTGTTTATCATTAAAATTCGTCTGGTGACACCAACCAAAATGGAGACACTTTTCTCCCTCACTGACAAATCATTTTCAAGAACCACGAACGTTGGCCAAAAAAAAAGTGTTCTCATTTCCGTTAAAAGCAAAATCGTTTGCGTGATGTGGAATAGTAAGCACATTCATTATCGAGCCTTACTTTTTAAAATATACCCCTGTCGGAATATCTGCAAGAGTGTACGATAATGAACATTCGCTGTGAATCAAAGTTGATCTACTAAATTATTTCCGAAATGCAACCGTAAATGCTCTATCTAATACAGAATGACGCTTCTTTAAATGCGATGTCTTTTATAAAGCATTTTTGAGCAAAACAGTTTCATGACAGATTTATCTGCCTCCATTTCATGTTTTCAAGGATAACCCAATCCTTCAGCCTTACTCTAATGGATTTATGTCTACATGGTTTCCCAAAACGAAGTATATGGACTTTCCGAAGGCGAAAAGCCATAAAGTGTGAAAATAATCATGCAAGAAATTTGTCAAGCACACTAAAAAGTCTGGATTTTTTTGACACTTCTCTATTTTTATCGGCTCTTTTTCATTTTCTATTCTTCATCTTTGCTTAGTACGGGTGCTTTCTTTGCGGCTGGCACTTTTTTAATTCCATTTCTTTCTCTAACTCGAAAATCACAATCTGTAAAAAACAATAAACTATGCTATTTTGCAAATCGGAATCGTTTGTCATTGTAATCGGTACTGTGAGAAGAGCTGAACTTTTGTTTTTCACATCAATCTTCACAAACTCTACTTTAAATTAACTATTTTCCATTTTAATGGAGCTGCGGATTAGTAATTACCACTGCAGCATAGACCATTTCCCAGGGAGCTGTTATCACTTTTTGGTGAGGCACAATGTAGGTGGATAACAATTACCACATTGCAATTTTGACATCCACGTTCCTCTCACAGGGAGGCACTTGAGCTCTGAAACTGCGAAATTGTATCATGAATTTAATTTTGCCGAAAGCACCCGAGCTAAATATGCACTCTAGGGATTTTTAACTTGCCTCATAATCATACGACATGGACGATGTCGATTTTTTGCATCATGTACCGGGGTCGAACGCACAAGCGTGGGCGTACAAGGCTAGCGCCAAACCAACTACGCCACCCAGTCGGTGGCCCAGTCGGTGGCATATTTCCAAATTTCATTCATTTTTCTTTAATAATGATAGATGCAAGTAATTCCTATATCGCCATATTGTATTCAAATCAACCATGACAATTAATCTTATTTTGCAAAACAAAAGTTCTGAAGGTCTCGCGGGATACTGTGTGGTGCACGGGGATTTATAAATATATTCAATAAAAAAAAAGCATGCAATATTTTCATTACATTACAAAGAACATTACAATTTTGAATTTTATGATTACAAAACGTTCTGAAAGAGGCTATAAAATACTTAGTTTTATGTGACAATTTTTTTTTATATATAACTCTGTTTCCGCTAACTTATGTAATTATCTTTTTTTATGCTTCAGTAAAAGACAAAATATGAATTTTTGTGTTTTTTAAAATAAGTTTTACGATGGTATTTATTATACTTTTAATTGCTTCTAAAAACATTCAATTATAGCAAACAATAAAATCAATTTTCAATCTCAACATTTCTTTAACTTCTTCACATTAAATTGTTACCAATAATAAAATTTACTTATTCATATGAGTTAGTGAATAAATAAAATAATACGTATTTTATTCCTTATATTTTACCTAGGAGACTTATATTAATCATATTTGTCATCCAAATGTCCCTCAATTACTATTAAATGTGATTCATATTTCTTGAGAGATATTCATAAAGCGTACTGCGTCCTTTTAAACATAAAATCAGGAAGTTTTTACGTTGATAAATTTTAAAAGATTGCGATAAATACAGAGTGTCTACAAATTAGTTGGGTAATTTTACGAGCCTTCGAAATATTAAATAAAATGAACCCTTTTAAAGGCATACTAGTAGGAATGTATCCTAAATGTATTTATTGAAGGTTATAGGCGTCATGATGTAATGATTTGGGGTTCGGAAAGTCCATGTCATCTTAAAACATGAAAAAAATCATCCGAAGGTGAATGTATTTTGTGCAGTGAGTTCCTTGTATGTTTTTGGCACATTTTTCTGTACAGATGTTTCTTGAATTATTTATTTGTGCATATGTAACAGAGTTTCCATATGCTAACCAAAGAAAAAATGCTAGAAGGCTACATTTTTCAACAAGATGACATGGCGTCACTTGTGTTATCACAACGATATATGTTTCATCTTACCTCAATAATGAGGTACCAGTTCGGATTGGTCGTAAAGGTGTTATTCAGTGACCATCACAATCACTACTGGATTTAAGTGTTTGGAATTTTTTAAGTGATCAAATGTACACGCCTACATTTCCAACATTCTTTCCTGAACTAAAATCAAGAATCGACGCTGCAATTAATTTTATTGACGGAAACATGCAGACAAATCCGTGGCAAGAACTTATTTACCGATGGGACAGTTGCATAGTAACGAAATGGAGCGACATCAAACGCTTGCGATTAAAGGAAACTTGGACTATTCTCTATCTTACAACAATGTGTACTTTATCTTTTTCCAGCAATGTACATGCAAAAAATCATTCTTTTTCTCGAAAACTAACTTTTGGACATTCTGTATGGTGTTTGTATATAATGAAAACATGTTTTTAACTTATTTCATATGTGTTATTAGAGATTTCATAAAAGCATGTTGAAAATAATAAATGTTGGAAATGAAATACTTACTATTAATTTTTAAGTAAACAAAATTAAATATGTAAACCACTGTCTGAATAAAATAAGAAGAAAAACTAAATTTTCTTAAAATACCATAGAAATAATAACACATTAATCCAATTATTGCCCTGCAATTTTATATTTAATGTCATCTAATTCCTCTATAAAATATTCATGATGAAAACGATGGAATATTCAATACTTAATTTTAGAAAGAAACGTTTAAATATACATCATATATATATATTGAAAGGTAATTTTATAATTAGAGTAGAATTCATTAATATTCTAAGTATCTCAAAATGTTTCACAAAACGCAACATTTGCTTTCAAAATTTATAACAAGGCATCCTATTATCTTCAACAACAATCTTCTCTATAACATGGTCTAAATAAATTAAACGTCGTGGTTTAAAAGTTTATGTTCCTCATGAGATTTGAAACTGGTGTTTGGAATGTGTCCAAGATGCTGGCTCCTGAGCGATATTTATTCTCAGCTCCAATGTTAGTGCTAAATCCCGAACAGTTTGGAAAGAAGCTTAACCAATTGTAACTGATGATGCTTGGGCATGGAAAGATTAATGGCATTTAAAACACAACCGTACCCATCGAGTTGAAAGTATAAAAATAGAACGTCTTTTGCATTCATTCATCATATTCGATCCTTTGATGTAAACAGTTCTAGTTTGAAATAGTTGAGGCGTTTCTTCTTTAATAAAGGTAAATGTACCACGACAAAAAATATATAGCAATAAAATTACTGCTTTATTATGATATGATGCAGGATTCCCCAACCCTATGTCCGCGGGCACCATATAGCGCCCGCAAATTCTTAAATGTGTGCTCGCCGCTGAATAGGATCACAATAAAAGTATTTAAGTTATTAATAAAACTCTATGTAAATTTTTTCTAATTTTTAATGAAATAGAAATTGCATCCAACACAGATACCAGTACAAAGCAAAATGCTTATTAGGAGCTTGTTAATTGTTTGTTCATGTAAGGGCAGATGCTATGAAATTAGAAATATTAGATCCTCAGAATGTCACTGCCCTAAAATCCATTGCATCAGATGAGAATTTCTGGAATGTAGTTGACAGAAATAAATTTTCATTTTTGAAAAAGCAACGTATAATTTTTTTTACAATTGCTTTTAGATTCCACATACTTCTGTGAGTCAATGAGTATCATGAAATCAAAGGGTGCAGATCACGCCTTCCAATGAAGACCCTGAATATTGCACAAGAGAAGGAATGTCATCATATATTTGCCTAACTATGAAGAAACAGCCGATGAAATACAATGAAGAATTGCATTGATTTTGAGATTTGTATTTTTTATAAATAATTTTAAAACGAGTACATTGTAGATTTTCTGTGCATTACTTAATAATTATTTTACACACAAATGAAAAAAATTTATATATGTTAAGTTTTATTTTTGGAATTAAACATATTTTGTACAATATGAGCAAGTATTATATTTATTTACTCTTTTCAACTATAAATTCACCATGAAAAAATAAATTGTGACTGGCGTCCAACAGATATTCTAGAAAATTGTCTTAGAGACAAAAATGTAGGAGATCCCTGATTTAATGTATAGCACCCATTTCTTATAAAGCATATACAGTATTTTTATTTCTGTTATATGAGGGTCATTCTGAAATTTTTGAGGTGCACCTGTGCTTTCAAAGCTATATTAAACAAATTTCGGTGTATTAAAAGTAGTCTTCTCCAGCACCAATGCATTTTTGTAGACGAACTTTCCACAGATTAAATGCCTCAAACTATTCATTTTTTGGAATTGATGAAAAAAATGCAATTATAGCCATACTAAGCTCTTCTAAAGAATAAAAACGTGTTCTTTTTTAGATTAAAAAGTAACCAACAGTCACACACAGCTAGATCCGAAGAATAAGGTAAATTTTCTATTACTTAAATTTGTTTTGTTTAAGAAACTCAACTGTGTTAATCTGGCTCTAAGGGAAGATGCATTGTTATGGCTAACAATTAGTCCCCTAACATTCAGTTCTTGAAGAATTTCTGGAAGACATTTAGAGGCATACCAGTTTCCTGTTACTATCTTCTATCCTTCTAACTTGATGGCTTTGACGAGTCCCGTACTTCTGAATTTAACGGTATACATCACTTTTTTTTTTCCATTTCTCGTTGTCTTTTACCATTGTCGGTGATGGATCATCTTCAAAGACCATGCTTTTCTTTCTTGACGTGTTGGTACGTAAGAAAACGGTATGTACGTTTCTCTCTCATTACTCTTACAATTTTAGAAGTGATGGAGTGACCAACACATCATTAAACAATTTAAGGGTTTCATTACTGATTTTGAAATGCTCCTTTTTTGGGTGCTCAGTCAGATTATAGGAAACATAACAACACACTACTTTTTTAATATGTATGTCTTCATGAATAGTTTTGTCTATGGCTGTAGATTCAATGCGAAGTTCCATCTGAATCATTTGGTAGGTACAACGATTATCATCCATTAACATTTTTCGTATGCAGATACATTATTCTGGATTACTGCCTACTGAGGTCTTCCTGCGTGTTCGTCATCTTGAAGAGAATTGCAACCTCTTCAGAATGTTTAAACCATCCGAATACAGTAACATGACATGGAGATTCATCACTAAATGCTAATTGCAGCTGTTGAACGCTTTCGTTTTAATTTAATCTCGCTTTAAAATTATAGAAGATCGTAGCACGATGATGTTCTCGTGCCAACTCCATTTTGAATTATTTCTAAAATTTATTCTACGCTAAAAACCTTGAAGTAAGACAGTAAGAAATCGTCTGCTGCGCCAAAATGGTTTGTATTTTCAAATTAAACCATTATTATTTTTATTTTTTGTAATTTTCCGTCTAAGCGTCTATCACAAATTTCAGAGTTTCCTCGCACCAGTCTTTAGGTAAATACATATGGATTTGGAGTATTTAGTATAAGGTAAATACTGAAAAAATTTTCAATTTATTTCTAATTATTAACTTGATTTTAATAAAAAAATTAAGGATATTTTTATTATTTAAAACTGCTTAGCAAATTGAAACGTTTATTAAAAATTATGAAATTAAAACAAAATAATATGATCTTAAAAGTAAGATAAAAACAAAAATATAACGATTTATTTGATTTGATTTCTCGATTGTATGGTAATGAGGTATACAACTGAACATCCAAAAGAATGACATTTTTAGTGAAATTGAATACTTACAAATTTGTGCCTATTTTTTTTTCACTCATATAAAACCAGATGGATGGAAATCGAGGCATGATTATTTGTTTTCCTTTCAAGTATTTAAAAGCAAACACTTACAGATTACAACACGAATTCTACAGTTTTTCCTTGTTATTTAAATCGTAAACACTCATCATTTTTTTTCTTCGATAAATAATTATGAAATTTATAGACGCATGGCATTTTTAGTCCTTGAGTGATTAATGTTTTTGCCCAAAATATTTTTTTTAAAAAGAAGGTACGTTTATTGTATTGCATTTAATTAAGAATAATACTAAACAGAATACGAAAATAAAAGAATTTTATTTCAAATTTAAAGTTTTTGCACTATTTTTATTTCATAATTTTGGAACCCCCCTAAAATTTTGCTTTTTATAAGTACATTCTGCATGCTACGAAGAAATTTTTATATATATACTAAAAGAATTTCTAACCTACTTAAAAAAAAATTATGTTCGTCCGTCTTTTTCAAACGGTTGAGGATTTTGTGCGTGTTTGTGTGCATCTATATGCATACACAGATAGAAGCTTAGTGTAATACTAAGTTTTGCATTGCAAAGGGGACAGATATAATATCGGCTTTTTCTTGGATTTCCCATTTTCATTTCTTCTCAAGAATTAAACTACACATTGCCCTGGCAATGCCTAGTTCTTTTTCGAATATTTTAAGAATCTAAATTCCTTCTTTCGATGAAAAAATTTTCACCTGCACCACAAAGAAAATCCCGCATGAAAAGTATTTCAGTACTATGGACAAACTCATCTCTTAAAAATACTAACACTTTCAGAATTAAAATTGTATACAAATAAAAGATAGAAAGAAAAATATATCAGTCTCCTTATAAAGTACGGGCATCTGGTTGTAGCCAGCTCTCTGTAGCCCGTACAGTGTACGGACAAACCAGTTAAGGGGTTAAGTAATAGAAATGAATTTTTATTCTCATTTATTACATGCATATCATTCAAAAGCACTAAATGCTCCTTTAATAACAAAAATACATATAAAATCATTGTTAAATGCTATCGTGGTCCGGAATCAATTTTTAAATTTTGTTGCCAGAAGGATTTATTCTCATATTAAGCGCGATTCTAATGATATCACTGCAATATAAAATGCATCCGAGATTTTGTCGACACATGTCATGTTTATAAGATATTTTATGAAACAGATTTAAGACATGTGATTTTGTTACAATAATATCCATAAATATTCTCCAATTTAAACATTTTATAATATTAACAGCTTTACTTTGAAACATTTATTTAAATAAGATGTAAAATTTAGTTTGTATTAAATTTTACATCACATAGTTAAACATATTCACATGAACTTCTTAATGTTATAATATTTATCGTAAAAAGTACATGTATTTATATTTTTTACAGTTTTATGATGAAAAAATATGTAAGATTTAATTACAAAAAGAATTTAATTTATTTGTGTGAAACTCATTTGGACTCTTGGCTACTTTCAAAAGTTTTCTTCAAAGCTCTACTAATACAATTTAATATTTCTTTATGAAAAGTAGTATTTATTTTAAATCTATAACACTATTCAAATTGTTCGTGAGTAATAAAAATATATCTATAAAAACATCAGACAACTGAATGGTAATCATGTATCTCCTATAGTTATATTTGAATGTATTCATATTGTGTAAAATATATTTCAAATACTTTTACCTTTGCCAATAAGAATACGTGACATCTCATACCATTCATACTATTATTATGCAGGGCACACTACCAGTACAGATAGTAAAATACATTGTAAGGTATCTGTATAACTTTTAGATTTTGTGATGGTAAATTTTTATACACCGAAGGGAAGATTCGTGAGTCAAATATTTTTATTTTCTTTCATGCCCTTTTCCTTAAAATGAAATCCAGTTTCATTCCTTTTTGGAAGGCTCTGAGTTCTTTCAAAATTCCAGTTCACGGAAATCTAGTTTACTGAATAAAATTCTTCACCTCTTTTTTACATGGTATATAGACGTATAAAAATATCACCGGCATTTTTTAAAAAAATACATAGGTATTTTATACTGTTATAATACTATGCTTATATATGTTACAGTGAAAGACCTATTTGGTGAATGTAAAAGCATATCAAATACTTCGAGAAAATATCAAATACATGCTTAAGTCCTTGTACGTTTGGATCATTACCAATCAGCAATATGCATAGATATATTTTGGTGGAAGTCGAAACCAGAGACCGAGAAGCCAATATCGACAAATAGGCGACAGTCTGGGGGTATATCTTTTTTCTGTTACGATTGAGGTTCGTGGTACTAGAGAATATCGATGTTTCCCAGTCTTATACGTAGTATTATCTAAAGAGTTCGGGGGGATGTAAAAACCCTCACCCTGAATAATTCACAGCACCGAACAACATCCACCTTCAAAGTAGTCTTCTTGGGTGACGATACACTTCTTGCCAACGTTCATATAACTTCTGGAAGCACAGCATTAAGCCAATTTTCTAAAACTCCCGTAAGGCCTCCGGCGATGCTCTTTCACTTTATCTGATGACACAAAATATCGTCCCAGTAAAAGTTTTTTCATTGATGGGAACAGGTCAAAGTCACACAGGGTTAAATCTGGTCATTACGGGGATTTGAAAGCATGTTAGCGTGAGTTTTGGCAAGGAACCTTTTCATCAATTGAGGTCGATATGAAGGGGCGTTGTCATGCAGAAGATACCAGTCGTCACTCTGACACCGTTTATCGACGAATGGATTCTCTCAACCGATGTCTTCAAAAGGGGTGTAACCTCAGCGATTTGTGCAAGTGCTTTACAAACGCATCCAGGTACCAAAGTAACAATTTCCACGTTCCGTGAAGTCGAAGGTACTCCAACGCTTTAAATGTCTTTGATGGATTCTCGGCCATCTTTAAGACTCCAATGTCATTGGTAAATCTCGGATATCTCCATATAGATCCACCATGCACCGTAGTTAGCATTTCCACAGGATCCATTGGTATTTTACCTAAGCACTGACAGAATTTAGTGTTCAATGCTGTGCAAGAAAAGCCATATTTCTTTTATCGCAGAAAAAAATAACTAGTTTTGGAAGATAACAACTGCGCGTGCGTGTTTGTTCATATGACATGGGCTGAAACAACCTGACCTGTTACAGGAGGATAGAGAGAATTCATTTCTAGTGGTTTAACTTTTAGATTCTTGCTTTCGTCGTCGACAATGATCGCAGTCTCCGAATTTTTGTATCGCACTGCGAATAAAGTTTGCTGAAAAGTGCAATGTTTCCTTAAAATTTACTTTTTCACCCTATGCGCCGATTCAAATTGAATGGATATACTATAAATATGAAATTCTTTTTTTTAGAAAAATAAGCAACGTATATTGATGGTAAGTAATGAGAAGACAAATACTTTAATTTTGTTTTGAAAAACGTACTTAAGCTTGGAGAGATCGTGCGGTGCAAAAAGTCATCCCAGGCTCACAAAATATTTAATTTTGCATAAAAACTATTTGTTTATTATTTTTACTTGTTTATTATTCAATATTTAAACTAATGCACTTGTTGAGTACCTCCAATTAGATAGTCTGCAAGAGAACTAAAATATCTTTGTCACATATATCCCTCTTTTTCAGGAGTTGCAATCGTTTCTTACAATCTTAAGGCCCTTGGGGGTGACTGAATACCCACGCGACAGCATTTGTTCCAAAATATTTTCTACAAAAATTTACTTTTTTCTTCTTTGAACGATTTAGTGGTTTTGATTGCGGTGTTGTACGTCTCTTTATGGTTTATAAATGCAAATTAACATAATATAAAAAACGAGCAATTCTGCAATATTTTTCAAGACGATTTATGTTGATCAAACAAGGAAAAAATATTCTGATGAAATAATGGATGGTAATCAGGGTATCGAAAGTAAATTTTAGAAAAGTTATGAACATAAAACAATTGAGTCGAAAGGAAATTTTACAAATTTTAGCTAAAAAAACTTAATTGAAAACTATGCTGGCGTAAATGTGCTTACTGAAACTGACACATAGTACTCGTCAAAATGACACTAGTTCAATATGCTGTTTGTCCAAAATCTAAGGACATTAAATATAAAGTAAATTGCACAAAATACGATACTTTAACCTGAAAAAAATCATTCCTGTTACGTTAGCACAAAGTGTCTGTGATTTGTGTCTTTTATCAAAGTTACACACATTTCAAGCATTTTAGTTCAGTTTGATTAAAATTTGGATCAAATTCCCAAAGAAAAAAAAATTAGGTAAGCATAGTTTCTTTTAATTAAATCACTTACTACCAATTACGATTTTTTTTCGTGTGCAATAAAAAGTAATTACTAAAACAAATGAATGGGTAGACTACATCACCCCGCATGACCGCTAACTTACCTAAGTGCGCGAATTTTCACAGGCCAAAATACTTACTGACGTTATTCTAACCATGACTGAGTGCCACAACAACAATAACAGCAGATTAAAAGTATTCAAAAACTGCCAATAAAACGATTGTTCAGTATTCTGTCTGAAACTTACACCAGAACATGCCATGGAGAAAAAGAAAATGTACTCAAGGAATGCAAATTAAAAGCAAAAAATTTTGCAAATAAAGTTGTTTTGTTGTGTTTAAATTTATGTTAACCATATGTACCCAAGGTGAATACTACGGTGGATATCAGATGTTATACAGATCCCTATGAATCTGTATAACAGCTGCAGGGAAAAATTAAAATTAATTTACGGATGAGTTATTTACTTTAGGAGTCCACGACAGGTTTAATATGAAGTCAAACACACATTGCGACCTATTTACATTGTTATGAAAGTAATTATAAATTTAAGATTTTTACGTGTTAAAAAAGTTAAGGTAAAAAATAAAATTTTTAGATTAAAATGTTATAGATAGGTACCGAAATGCAAGTAATGA
>BMAO01030448.1:0-25083 GCA_019973975.1 Trichonephila clavata
TTCAAAAGAAAAATGTAATCCAAATTCCATTATTATAGTTCTTGTAGCTCGAAAAAAGAAATTTTTTGTCAACATGCCCAGTAACCCCTTGCTCCCCAGGAGTTGATTCCCGTCAAATGCATTTCTTAGTGGATCCCTATTCAACAAAAGGAACATGCTTAACAAATTTCAAGTACACATGTCTAACAATTCTAAAACAGGATTATTTTCCTATAACTCACCTTCACCCCTCGCAACTTCCTTAGGTGTCGATTTTTGTTTTACTCTTTGTTTGAGGAACTATTCCATGAAAGGAACATGCCTACCAATTTTCAAGCAGGTAGATCGAATAGTTTTAAAAATGAAATATTTATCTATTACGCCCCTTAATCCCCAAATGAAACTTGGGGGTTAATTATCGCGAGACCCATTTTATAGCGGTTCTGTACTCAACGAAAGGAATATGCTTACCAAATTTCAAGACTGTACGGCCAATAGTTTAAAAATGGGAATAATTATCTAGAACCTCTTGAGCCCCAACGCCACTTGGGGGTCTGTTTTCACAAAATCCATTTTGTAGCGGATATATACTCTATGAAAGGAATCTGCATACCAAATTTGAAGACTGTGAGTCTAATAAACTAAAAATGGAAAAAATTATCTATAGCGCTCCTTGAGACCCCGCAATGCTACCTTGGGAGTTGATTTTCACAAAACACACATTATGTATTGAATTTTACTCCATAAGGATTCTGTTTATCATATTTAAAGACTGTGTTACCAGGAGTTTAAAAATGGAAAAGTAATTATCTATAACGCCCCTTAAGCTCCTCAACGCCACTTGGGGGTCTATTTTTACGAAACCGATTTTGTGGCGTATCTCTACACTATGAGAGGAACCTGCTTACCAAATTTCAAGACTGTGCGTCTAATAGTTTAAAAATCGGAATAATTATTTATATCTCCCTCAACACCCTTTGGGGGTCAATTTTCCTAAAACCCATTTTGCAGCGGATATTAACTCCATGAAAGAACTATGCCTACCAATTTTCAAGCCAGTAGGTCAAGTACTTTAAAAACGAAAATATTTATCTCTTACGCTCCTTATTCCCCTGCAACGCTACTTGGGGGGGGGGCTATTTTCCCAAAACCCATTTTGTAGTGGATCTTTACTCTATGAAAGGAATCTGCTTATACCCAATTTCAAGATTGTAAGTTGAGTAGTGTAAAAATGGCAACATTTATTTATAAACCCCTTTCGGTTCGAAATTCGCAAAATTCGTTCTTAGCTGATCTCTATTTCATAAAGGAACATGTCTACCAAATTTCAAGTCTGTAGGTTGAATATTTTCGGAGATACCGTGATTAGTCAGTCAGTAAGTGAGTCGCTTTTCTCCTTTATATATATAGATAAGTGTATTTTTATCAGTGCAACATGTGTATTTTATTTTTTATTACGTCAGAATGTATTTTGTTTGATTACTCTTAGTAAATAAGTAATTTTTTTAAATAATCTTTTGTCCACGACTTTTCAATTGACTCTCCCCCCTTGTAGGGTTATCCCCCCCCCAGGAGGGCACGCCCCACAGTTATAAAAACGCTGCGTTAAAAGACCTTTGTATTCGCACTTCTTCTGTAGGTGTTTACGTTGTTTTGTCTATTCTCTTGGAACATCTCGAGTAAAATAGGTGAAAATTATAGCATTCAAAGAAAGAATTTAATTACAAAATGTTCTACAATGGCTTCAATAAATGTTAAAACACTCTTAACATTCTTAATCGACAAAAACTACAATGAATTAAAATCAAAAATATACAGACTGTGGTATACGCTTTCTTCCATTTTCTTTTCTTTTTTCTCTTTGTTTTTCCAGAGATTTCATAGATTCAGAGTTTTTTGAGTGATGCTGAAGTCACGGTGATGTCACATAATGCATTATATACTGTAAGTTGTTTTTGAACTATTTGTGAATTGTGAAATGTTGTAAAACAAGAATTGAGATTGAAAAAAAAAAATAATTACTCGATAAATTAATATTTTAACACCGATATTCGCAATCAGTTTTAAAAAAATGGAATTAAAATTTCAATCGAATCGCTGCAAAAATATAAATTGAAACCCTTTTATGATATTTTATACCAGCTTGCCTCATAACCAATTTAAAAACATATTGAAAAAACTTCCAGAAATGTGTATTAAGTTGTAGAAATGATTGATACTTTTCTTAATAGTTGCGGGTTGTCTGTGAATATTTGCAATTATAATATTATATATAATTTGTATCAACGTGGTTTAGATATTTTTTTTCTTTCCATTGTATATTTTTTCGCTTAAAACACTAATATCTAAACTTTTCTCTATTCCTTGAATCGAATAACGAAGTATGAAATAGTCACCCTCGTTTATCATTATTAATTAGACCTCTTGCGTAAACATAACTTCATATTTTTAAGTCGGGGGGAATGCAAATAACTTTGCAAATTTAAGAGTAGGTGTATATAGTAATACCTAGAACTTACTCTATCCCGAATCCCCCGCCCCTCCAATCACTGAAACTCTGATAGAATGAATGCCAGAGCCTGAAGAAATTGATAATGTGATTGAAGAAACTTCCAATCTTGCCAGGCAAATAAATTTAGAAGTGGACATAGAACGGCTTTATTCCCACAATCAGGAGCCGACAACTGATGAGTTCATAGAAATGTATAAGCAAGAGCAACACATTGGAAGAATTTGAGTCTTTAGACCCAGTTCAATCAGATCGAATGACGATTAGGAATTTGACAAAAAGTCTTCGCTTAATCGAAAAAAGGGTTATAAATTTTAGAAATTACATATTTCAACGAAAGCCTTTTTTTTTAAAAACAAAACAAGGAATAAAAAAGAATTGCTACGAGAAAATTTTGCGGGTGAAAAAAAATCTGAGAGCCGGCAGACAACTTGTTAGATTTTAGATCAACTACTATAGCTTTCGATTTTGTGATTGTGTTACCTATAAGATTTTATTTTAAACATCAAATAAAAATAATTTGTTGTTGTTGTTGCTTATACCACCTGGTCAAAAATAACATCAGATCATAATTCACGAAAATCATCGCGGCTAAGGGCTGGAATTTCACGCCTGTCGTTAGCCGAAGCTTTGAGCCCTCTGCGGGTGACAGTACGATTTGGCTCGGTGATTTCAGGATGGATGGCGACACCACCTATCTCCACCTCCACAATTAAAGCGGGGAACTGGTGGAGAGGGAAATATTCTCCAGCTCCCTGAACTCGTGGTTTCAGCTGCGACAGCCCAAAAGACTTTTGGACCCACTGATTTAACGAGCACGTACTCTGTGTGTACTCGGAGGGTATTTGGTGGCATCGAGCCCAGGCCTTCCTGTCTGGAGTTCGATACTCTAACCACTAGGTTACACATAGCTCCGAAAAACATTTGTATGTATTTATATGCGAAATTATACCCCGACATGCGTGGTTATCTCTCAGTCCCACCTATCACGTGGGGCTGCGGTATCTTAGTGGCCAAGGTAACGGATTCTAGGCAGGCATGCCATGAGTTCGAGCCTTCAGTCGCTGAAGACCCACCGTGTAGGGAAGTGATGCGCGTTAAATCTGTCGAGAGCTCAAACGTCCTTCAATTGGTGTGGTAGTAGGGAGAGTGGGGTGTCAGCTGAAATGTCGTCCTCGTCACTTGAGCATGGTTCAAAATGACGAGATCCTTCATCCTTCGCCAAAGGCCCTCGTGTAGCTGGACGGTGCGACGCTAATATTCAGTTACTTAATTACTTTACCCACCTATCGCGTAACTTCAGGGTATTACTGCATATACACTAAAGAAATAAATTAAGAAAATTTGCATATTTTATCGAATTGCATGAAAAATCTTAACTGAATGAAAAACCACTGCTTCTAGATAAAAAAAACCTTGTACGGGAAATTCGTAAGTGTGCGTGTGTGTGTAGACGGAGCTTGCAGAAAAGCAGGCTTTATAAGGGCGTGTAAGTTAAGACGTTTTTCTTTCGCCAGTATACCTTGGCGAATTTCTTGGTGTTATTTTGAAGCAATTGGTTCGATTCAAATTGTAACAGAAAAATGAGTAACTACCATCGTTTAGATTATGGAAAGAGGTGGCGAATTGTGGGGAGGCTAGAAGCAGGTCAACATCAAATCCAGATTTCTAGAGAATTTAATTTCATGCCCAACGTCGTGTGTAACTTTTATAGAAACAGTTCCAGGATACTGGATCCATCGAGAGAAAAGCCTAAGCAAGGTCGTTCAAGAGCCACGACGGCCAGTGAAAATCGCCATTTGTCGATTATAGCGAGGCATAAAAGAAGAGCTACAGCTTTTCAGCTCTCTCGTTAGTTGTATACAACCACGGGAACCCGTGTATCAAGGGTGACTGTTCTAAAAAGACTTAATGAGAGAGGGCTGTTTGCCACAAGACCCACTCTTTGTGTCCCACTCACGTCCACGAACAAGAGAGTTCGCTTAGCATGGTGAAGACAGCATAAAGATTGGAGTATGAATCAATGGGTGACCGTTCTGTTCACCGATGAGTCCCATTTCAGTCTAAATACCGATTCTCGCTACTTTCACATGGAGAGAACCAGGGACCCTCTACCTATCCTCCAATGTCCGCGAAATCGACAATTATGGTGGATTAGGTTTAATGCTTTGAGCAGGCATCATGTAGGATGTCCGTTCACCTCTCCATGTCTTTGAAAGAGGCTCTGTGACTTGTGTGAGGTATAAGGATAAGGGTCTATTTAGCCCCCCCCCCCTTTTCAGGGGTGCATTTGGCCCCGAGTTCATTTTAATGGACGATAAGGCGAGGCCCCATAAAGCTCTTTTGGTCGACGAATTTCTAGAGAATGAGGATATTAGTCGTATGGATTGTCTAGCAGGTTTCCAGACCTCAACTCTATGGAGCATATCTGGGACGCTCTGGGGAGGACAATTGCAATTCCTACCCCACTCTGAGAGCCATCCAAGAAATGAAAACAGTGTTGCAAAAACAGGAGCAATGCTTCATATATATATATATATATATATATATATATATTTCAAATATGACATCACGCTGCATATCTTGTACAGCTGTAAGATCGGGGCATACACCCTATTAACCCATTTCTTTTGTTTATTCTGCAACCGCTGTTTCATACCTTCCAACTCCAACAAATGTTATGCACGATCATGCATGTGTATTACAATTGTTGAAGGTTATTTGCTTTGTATTTTATCAATGTATGTTCATATCAAATTTCATTCAAATCGGTCCATTAGTTCTAGAGATAATCGATCAGTCTGCAACTTCTCTCAATTTCTTACACCAGTGTATCATATTATTGAGCTCCCTGTTTTGAATTGGATTTTTGTCGAATATATTTTCAGAGTGCAGAATTGTTCAGCTACATTGGAGGTCTGATGGGGTGTTGGTTGGGCATCTCCGTCTGGGCGTCTGTGGCTTCTTTGAGAAGACCTGCAATTTTATTCGACTAAAAGGGCAATTTAGAAGCAAACCAAAGAGATCGTTGCCAACTAGACACAGTGAAGTATCCAAATCATGATATAATTTACATTTTTCTTTTAAGATTTCTCTATTATAAATGCTTGAGTGCTATTAGAATTTCTTTTTCAAAAAGTAAATCAATATTATAAAAATTTTTAAAAAAAACTTTGCAAATGTTAAGAGTGAAAATCGCTTAACACGAAACTGAAGTGAATGTAAACTTTTTTCGTGTTAAAGGATATTGCAAAAAAAAAAAACATATAGTCAACAAAATTAATTATGTTAGAATTTATTTGTGTACGGAGAAATGTATAAATGCATATACTATTTATTAAAAATCAATGAGAGAGAGAGAGAGAGAGAGAGAGAGAAACAAAAGCATTCATAAGAATTTAAAGAAATTTAATACAAATTTTCAAAATTTTTTGGAAAACAAAACATTTATTGAGTTTTTAGAAAATAATCTGATATTTTTCTTTAGATTGTTTTTTAGCATCAAATTCTCAACAAATTGTTCAACATTGTCATTTTCTTATTTATTTCATCACCGGAATGTGCGTCTAAAAAACTACGCATACTTTTCATGACGTTCTTCATTACGGATGACGTGGGAACAGAGCTGCATTGTTCATTTTGTTTTTATCTTTGGAATCTGTATCAATGATATTTTTTGAACTGTGAACAAATTCCAAAATGTCTTTGCTTGTCATAATTGGGGCTGTACACACATTATCATCCTCTACTGCAATTAATTCTTAAGATAATACAATAGGACAGTGCAATCCGGCTGGTGTTTACCGTATTTTGTTCATTTCCAGAAGGGGGAATCTTTTCGTGTTAAGCGATATTCATTTCATGTTAAGGAAAAATGCATTTTTTTTCCCGCAAATTACATGGCATCAAAGGTTGCTTGAAATTTCAATGGATTGTGCCTAAAACTTAAACATACAGTGAAAATCGTTTAACTCGAAACTGAAGGGACTGAAATATTTTTTCGTGTTTAAAGAATTACGCATTGAAGGATATTTGTAAATATATATATCCAGTCAACTCTTGCTAATTCAGTAATACGAACCCCTCGCTTATTCGAAATATAGGCTCAGCACCTAGAAAAACTCTTGATATTTCGAACGAAATCAATACGTTTAATTAAACTCAATATTTCAAATTAAAATCTGTGGTTGGCCAGACTACAACACGCGATAATTCCAAATTCTTTTATATAACTATCAATAATTCGAACACTCACAGTCATGTAGAGTCCTGTAGCAAAGAGTATGGGGCTTACATGTTTTTTGTTGTAATGTCTCTGCCTGTCTCCCCTGTAACGTAACCACTTTTCTGCCATTCCTTTTTGTGTTTCCCGGTTCCTCAGGCAAGAAGACAATTTTATTCCCTTCCTTCTTTCAGTGGAAAATTGACTGGTCGAAACTGTTGTCAGCCATCCATATATTTCGTTTAACAAGTGACCTTGCTACACATGTGTTCAGAAAGGATGGCTCACTACTGTGAAGAAGAGATGCTTAGGGTTCTGTATTTTGTGTAGGAGTGTCATTACGATTTATAAGTGTGACTTATAAATCGTAATTAATTCGTTGTATTAATTCTTCTCATGTGGCACCAAAAAGGGCATGGACAGGACTGGACCTTGCTTTGAAGTACCAATGGTGGTTGTTGGTCAAATTTTAGCTGACTTATTAAGCGTGAAGAGCCCACTCCAGCTACAGGGTATACTATTAAGTATACCCTGTAGCTGAGTGTAAAACTGTGAATACGCCTTGTGTTAATTTTAGATTCTAAATTATAAACTAAGAATATTATTTTACTAAATTTGTTGTAATTCCCGTTCACTACTTGTTAATTTCGATAAGCCTTGGGCCAATATTTTACTCCCCACCTCAGTCTCGCCTTATCACATGAAGGAAACGTCATGTCTTCTTTTAAAACAGTTTTACTTGTTGTAGACATGAACGGCTTTAAAAAGGTTACTCCTCTTGTAATAACCCCTCTTTTCTACCCTGAAGCCCGGCTGAAGGTGTAGGAGGAAGTGAAGGATGAATCGACATGATAATTTCAAATTATTTATTATAAAGTGTTTAAATTAAGTAAAAAACATTTCAATGAGTCACAGTAAATACGATGTTTCCGATTAGTCTACAGAGATAGAAAACGAGAGTCACTATTTTGAAGAATACATATAATACACTAGCCTCATTGTAATAATCAATCTTCTACCTTAATATTGCTTTACAAGGTCGAAATATACTAAATGCCACTTAAACCTCTTTAATACTTAAAATATCAAACGTATTATAAAGGTGACTAATACCTGAACTGTAGAAGTCTTCTTATCTATTCAGGCTTAATCTTTCATTTTCTTTATAAATATCACCTTCCGGTCTTTATTCTCTCAAACGGACTTTCTTACTTCTTCCGTATTTTTCTTCTTATATCTCACTTTGACATCGTTAGTTGACTAACTTTCTAACTCTCTATCGAACGAACCTGAAAAATTTCTCTTCGTGTATTCCCACCCTCTTGATAATTCAAACACTTGATAACTCAAAGTTTTTCATTGGTCCCTCCAACTTCGAATTATCGAGAGTCGACTGTATATATATATGAAACAAAATTAAGTTTGAGTACGTTTTGTTTACACAGATATGTATATATACATGCATTTTATAAAAATCAATGAAATAAAAACAAGAACACAAGCTCACACAAGAACTTAATGAAATTTAATACAAAATTTTTCAAGGTTTTTGAGTTTTTGGAAGAAGATCTGATATTTTTCTTTGCATTGTCGTTTTTAGTATCAAATTGTTCAATGTCGTCCATTGTGTTATTCATTTCATCGATGGAATGTGAGTCTAAGTAACTGCGCATACTTTTTTCATGATGTTTCTTATTTCGGGTGTTTTTGTGTTGCGTTCGTAGGGATGGAGGGTGAAAGTAGCTAAACAAAACTGGCTTGTGTCACAGGCTGGTGTTTTCCGTATTTTGTTCATTCCCAGAAAGGAAATCTTTTCATGTTAAGAGAAAAAAAATGCATCAAAATACAAAGTAGTCTTTCGGGACCGTAGTATTAATTCTTGTTGACTGATATTTAGTCTTAGACGTTTTCGTGACTCCTACTAAAAACTTTTTCTCGTCGCTCTGCGCGTGGTTTTTGATAGCAATTCGGAAAAATTAATAATCCCTAACATTAAGTAGATTTTATGTGCGCATATTTTTGCGCCAAAAGTGTACGTTTGGCGAGATATAGGCATGACTAACTTAAAAGTACGCCTTTAAAGATTCGATTGGTTTCAAGAGAACAAATCAATAAAGATTTCTTTAAATACTGTTCGTATAATAAACAATTAGCTTTAAAATGAATTATATTTCATTGCCCTAATAATACAATCATGGACAAAAAAATTAGCGCACCAAGAATGAGTCGTCAAAAAAAAACGAAATTTTACATACGTAATGAATACTTTGATATAAGTAAATGATTAGAAAATCAAAGAAAAAGGATCATTCTTTTCAGAGAAAAAGGCAAAAGAACGGAGGATTTAATACCCTGTTGAATCCCCTCTAGCGCGAATACACGATGCGATACGATCGGGCATTGAGACATACAAGTTCTGCATGATGTGTTGAAACATTTCGTTCCATATTTGCTGTTACCTTGCCTTTAGTTTGTTCAAACTTGTGGGATGCCCAACTCGCCGCCCTAAATGATCTCAGATATGCTTGAGTGGAGACAAATTTGGAAATCGGACAGCCCAAAGAAGGGTAGTAACAGTGTGGACACAGTCTTGTGAACCCTTGCCGTGTGAGGCCGAACATTGTCTTGTTGAAAAATGGCTTCTGGGAGCCGTTTCATGAGTGGCGACCCATGTGGTTGCAGGATGCCATGGACATACCGCTGGGCTGTCATGGTGCCACGGATCAATACTAGGGGTGACCATGTATTGTAGGCAATGGCACCCCATATTTTCACACCAGCTTTGGATTGGTGTGTCGCTGTAAAGCAACGGCAGGATTGAGGCGTTCACCACGGGGTCTCCACACACGAACACGATTGTCATCACTGCTGAGATTGAATCTGGATTCGTCGCTAATAAACGACCTGGTTTCATTCCGCTGCAGTCCAGTTTCCTCGTGCGTGGCACTACTCCAAACGTAGGCGTCGGAGAGTGTGCGTCAAGGGCAGCCCACGTAATGGGCACCACGATCCCAAATGTCCTTCAGAAAGGCGCCTTCGTATGGTTTGAGAAGACACAGGATGAAGGTGCTACCTGTGCCTGGATGGCGGCCGATGAAGCATTTGGCTGTACGAGTGCATTTCTTACGATATGGTGGTCTTCTCGCCAACTGGTTTTTCGAGGGCTTCCTGAACCTGGTCTTCGTGTAAATGACATCTCTCGGATCCACTGGTTCTAACACCTCACCACACAATCAGATTGGCCTAATAGACTAATCGCTTAGCTGACTACAAAGCTTCCACCATGGTCATGATTCTCCCCCTCTCAAACTGCGACAGCTGCTCATATTGTCTTCGAAAATGGCGTAATGGTATGTCTATCTCATGTGCACACTCAACAACACTTCAGCACACTCAAACAAGCTTTGGTTACCTGTTTTATACTCCACGGAGGACGACGTTAAACGCCCTCTACCGGCTATACGCAATGCGCAAAATCACGCTGCCTTTCTGATCATTTGCATATCTCCCCGACATGTACCTTCATGCCAAGTTTCGTTATGATCCAGTAATTTTTTTTTTGGTGCGCTATTTTTTTTTTTTTTTTTTTTTTTTTGTCCTTGAGTGTAGTTTAAGTGAATTTCATTCGAATATTGTAGATTAACAATCATATATGTTTCTTAGAATTCTTTTCAACATAAATTATCTCCTTTTTTTTAGATACAGTGAGAAAATTTGGGCGTAATTACGAGGGAAACATGTAACCAAAAACTTTCTCCGGAAAATGACAACAGAAAAGAAGATTTACTAAGTTCTTACTGTATTCCCAAATGTAACACGACTGCAAATTGTTTTTATTTATGAACATATTACACGTTACACTGACTCAATAAAAAATATTGTTACAAATTTTGTGTAATTATTGCTTAAAGTAATGTAAATAATTACGTTAATATTACTTTCAATTCTATTAATTTTGTGCAAAAATTCTACTAATGCAACGCCGTTACCTGTAATAGAATGGTGATTCAATGAAACTTGGTGAAAGGCTGATGACAATTTTACGGTGATTTTGCGGCCATATGGAGACTTCTGGAAATTGCTGAAAAAATCTATTAATATCATCATCTATGACCTAAACGAATCTTTCAACGAAAAAATTGTTTAAAATAGCTTATTGAAAATTAAGTGAAAAATAAAAATCGATTTGCTTCATTAACAAAAAATTTCATATATATTGAAATAAAAAAATATGAAATTAAAATACACGCAAGCACATTTTCTGTGTCATTTCTCTGTTTCTTCTCTCTCCTAGAAAATTTTCTCTTCTTGTCACAACATCTCCTGTTTTCATATTTATAAGGTTAAGTTCTGATATTTTCTACCGCCATGCAACCTGAATTGTAGCCATGGAGCTTAGAATATTTTTTTCTCTTGTAGCGATCAAATTTAAAGCAAAAGTGTCCAACTATTTGAATAACGAATACTGTGTTCAGAAAGCTCTATCGTCCTGTTGTATCTAGTGGTGTATTTTACTTATACAAGTGGCTTTTCTTTTGGTGTCTAGGGGTGAGTCACTATGTCCAGGATCTTGATATTCAAAGAAACAAACTGGTTTTACAATAAAAGTACTGTTTAATTAAACATTAGATTGATTTCCGATTAAATACTGGTTTACAACATGAGCTATTTCAAGGAGCATACACTCAATTGTCGCTAAGCCTATCGACTACCACGTTGACCGAAACGTGACCTCGTGCCTGTAAACCGAAGTCTGCCTCGTTCTCCGTCGCTCTTGCTTCTCTCTCAAAAACCCACCATTCTGAGGGGTGACGCATGTATTTGCTGGTAGTGCCATCTATTGGTGAGGTTGTAACCTCACTGATCGGAATATTTTATATCCTAATACTTTAAATCCTACAATAGCTTATAGAAAATTAAGTGAAAAATAAAAATCGATTTGCTTCATTAACAAAAAATGTCATATATATTGAAATAAAAAAAAATTATGAAACTAAAATACACGCAAGCACATTTTCTGTGTCATTTCTCTCTCTCCTAGAAAATTTTCTCTTTCTGTCACGACATCTCATTTTTTTCATATTTATAAGGTTAATTTCTGATATTTTCTACCGCCATTCAACCTGAATTGTAGCCATGGAGCTTAGAATATTTTTTTCTCTTGTAGCAATCAAATTTAAAGCAAAAGTGTCCAACTATTTGAATAACGAATACTGTGTTCAGAAAACTCTATTGTCTTTTTCCAACATGTTTTATAACATAATAATGTCAGAAATGATGAAGCCAATTGTTTAAATAGGTGTTTAAAGAACAAGTTGAAATCGTCGAATGATAATTCAAAAACCATCCACAATCTTTCGTATTAGTGTGATTGATATTCAGTGCCAACTGCACTCTTTTTTTCAACCTTAACATACACTAAACTACAGCATTACTTTTCACTAAAACACACAAAAACCTTCACTAAACGAAAGTTACGCTATTTTCAAATTTTGTCGACTCCTCTTTTGTTTGAGCATTACACAACTGGATTACTCACCTTTCGCTTCCTGTTAACTTATCTATATGTTCGATCGTATTGAGTGGAAAAGACGCTTAGCCATAAAAATTTATTTTAAATTTCTACCATATAATCAAGAACTGCTAAATTCATACAATCAGAGACTAACAATGAGGAGTTCATGGCGTTGCATTAGCAAGAGCAAGATATGAAAAAAAATCTTAAATCTTTAGATCCAGTTCAATCAGAAAATCGAATGACTTTTTACAGAAAGCCCCATTTTTCTTTGAAGAGGGTTACAAATTTAAGAAAATATAGACTTTAAAGATGAGTGAAAATTTTCAACAATATTAGGAATCGAACAAAAAATTATTGCATACTACAAGGAAATTTGCAGGAGAAAAAAAAATCATTGACACAGCATTCTACTTTTTGTTAGATTTCATGAAACCTCGAACATCAAAATTACCCAAATACAAAATCGCAAACCGAAGTTAACTAAGAATTTATTAAATTTTGTTTTTCTTACTTGTTATTTTTGTTTCCAGCCCAATATAAAAAATTTGTATGCGAAATTATATCCCGATTTCTTGGTGCATTACAGAACAATAAGACAGAAAACTTTTTCACAGAAATCACATAAATAGTACATTATAAAAAAGAATCAATTTGCTGAATTAACTATTGCAAAAACAGGAGAAACGAAATATGTTTAATAAAAAATCCTCTAGACTTCTTACAACGACAAAAAATAAAGATCGTTTAAAATTTTACAACTAAGATTTTGTTAATGTACACTTCTGATGCTGCTCAGTTGCCTTGTTAAACTTTTAAGTGGTGTTCTTTCGTGCTAATTTTTAGCCCAAAAGTTTAAATAAAAATTGGAACCAAAAATAAGTTGGCAGACACTCAGGTTTTATTCCTGCTTGCTACTAGCGCACTCTCTCGCACACTGTATTTACACACAATAGCGACCTCTTGCGACCAAATTTTATTTATTATTTTGGCGGGATGCCAGACATTTATTAGTACAAAATTGAAGAGGCATCATTTACAATGTAATAATTTATTTTTTTCATCAATATTATTGGTATTTTTTCTCTCCAGATTAAGTATATAAATTAGAAATTTTTATGTTTAATGACGTATAACCTATAAATTTAATACAAACAAACTTTTAAATTTCAAAACAGTTCTGATTAAAAATCGAAAATTACTTCTTGCACGGTTACCAAATAGACATATTCCTCAAAAGTAAAAAATTGCATAGCAGTAATTACAAAAATTACGAGTGCGTTTCTTGCGTGTTTAATAAATATAAGAATATTGTTGTGGATCGCTTTCTGCATAGTCGATGTAATGTTGTGATTATCAAATGTTCGTGAAAGCTGGTTTGAGTTTATCAAGAATGATGTTACTATTTGGACTGCATATTGTTTATTTACGAGACGGTGCTATTTGCACGCTGTTCCAAGATGGTAGCTACAACAACAACTGGTGCGGAGGGTTACATCAAAACATTCGCGGAGGTGCTCAGTCGGTGGATGGCATGCGCGACAAAAAATAGATACACAATTACGCGGACTGAACATCCTCCCCCCCCCCTACCGTTGAATTACATTCAATCAATATACAAAATTGCATAAATCAAATAACATATAAAAGATAATAAACAAATGATATTTTACATAAATAAAAAAAAACATTAAATTCACAAGTTATATATTAACTGTCCAAGAGCAGAATACACACTTTCCCAATGCTGCGTTTAATATTGTCCCATTATAGTTTTTATTTTTACTACGCGAACCTTCTTATCCGTACCAGGAAATAGCTTTATAATGCGACCTAAGTTCCATTTATTTACTGGAAGGTTATCATCCTTTATTAGGACCATCGTATTTAATTTCACGTTATCTTTGTGAAATTGCCATTTGTTCCGTTGCTGTATATTGTTTAAATAGTCACGAGACCATTTTATCCAAATATGTTGAACTATTTTTGTTAATTTTTGCCACCAAGAAAGTGTGTTTTCTGACTTGTATAACAAATTTAGTTCAGAAATGGAAGTGATGGGTCTTCCAATCAAAAAATGTCCTGGAGTTAGCACCTCCAAGTCGTCAATATCTTCTGATAAAGGAGTTATTGCTCTGGAGTTTAGAATTCCTTCAATTTGTGTTACTATAGTTAAGAATTCTTCCAAAGTCATCTTTAGATTTCCTACAGCCCTCTTTAAATAAAATTTGAATGATTTCACTCCTGCCTCCCAAAGCCCCCCAAAATTTGGAACTCTAGGTGGCATGAAGTTACAAGAAATCCCTTCGGAAGAGAGATAAGAAGGAAGCTTTTTATCAGGAAATTTTACGAGATTATGTAATCTTTTTAATTCTCGATTAGCCCCAACAAAATTTTTGGCATTATCTGATGATATATATATAGTAGCACATTTCGCGCGTCTAGCCACAAAACGCTTCAATGTAGCAAGGAAGGCGTCTGTGGTCAAATCCGAGACAATTTCGAGATGGACGGCCTTTGAGGCTAAGCAAATGAAAATGGCTACATATATCTTTTGGTAAGATCCCTTTCTCTGGTGTTTATACCTTATGAAAAAAGGCCCACAATAATCAATTCCGGTATGCAAGAAAGGATAACTAGGATTTACTCTCTCTCGAGGTAAAGTACCCACAAGTTGGTTTGCTACAATAGGTTTATTTTTAAAACAAACTACGCATTCATGCACAATTTTCCTGGCTATTGATCTGCCACGAAGTGGCCAAAATTTTTGTCTTGTGCAATATAGCAAAGATTGAGGACCTAAATGAAAATTTCTAATGTGTATATTTATCATAATTAATTTGGCGAGAAAATGATCCGCAGGGAGTATAGCTGGATGCTTTTGACTATAAGTTAAATCCGAATTTTTGCAAACGTCCTCCTACCCTTAAAATTTGATTGTCATCTAGAAATGGATTTAAAAAGAAAAGTTTACCTTTTTTTGAGAAATACAACCACCTTTAGCTAGAGCATCGATTCCTTCCTTAAAGCAGAGGTTTGCAGATTTTTAATCAGCCCTAATTCTGCTTCATTCACTTCACTATAATCTAATTGACCAGAACTTTTTACACTAGGATTTCTATACAGTTCTTAATAAACCTGAAAATATAACTCAAAATATGCAACAATTTAGTATAGTTATTAGAACATTTTAAAAGATCATCTATAAGAAAGAATTTACAAGAAGTTAAAAGCACATCTGCAGGTGGTTTAAGTTCCTTTAAGTAGTCTCGGTCCGAAGTAATCATTTCAAAGTCAATTGGGTTTACACTGCGTTCTTCCTTTACAAAATCTGGACCATACCACCAAAGTTGCTTAGAAGAGATGTCCGAAGCATTCAGTCCACATGATATTAGATCGGAAAGGTTATCATTAGATGACACAGGATTCCATTGACGGTTAGTCTCTGAATTATTTTGATTCTATTGCCGATCAAAGTCTTAAGCTGCTCAGGGGATCGTTGAATCCAGGCTAATACAACGTTAGCGTCCGTCCACAACTTTATTTGCTGGATAGGCAGTGTCAGGGAATGTAGAACCTTTTCCAGGAGCTGTGCCAACAATACACAAGCACACAATTCCAAACGAGGGATAGTTATTAGTTTCACCGGTGCAACACGGGATTTGCTACACAAGAGTCTTGAAGGTACATCCTCTTCTGAGATCGATTGAACATACAGTACTGCACCATATGCCGCTGTTGAGGCATCGGCAAATCTATGGAGGATAATTCTACCAGTTTTTAGTACGAGACGAGGGATATGGATATTTTGAATAACTGGCAGGGTAGACACGAAGTCGTTCCATTCTTTAGCAATTGGATTGGAGAGTGGTTCATACCATTCTAATTTGAGAACCCAAAGTTTCTGCAATAGTAGTTTGGCCTTATTTAGAATTGGCCCAATGAATCCAAGGGGGTCAAATAAACGCGCAATAATAGATAAAACTTCTCTTTTTGTGTAAGAATCCTGGCAGTTCACGACAGTCTTAAAAGAGAAATAATCGAATTGTGGATTCCAAATGACTCCTAGAGTTTTAATTGTTTTGTCTGACGACTGGCAGTGGAATTCCTCAAGATTGCTCTTCTTTAGGTATTGAAGTTAATATTTCTGGGGTATTGCTACACCACTTATGAAGACTCATACCCGCTTTTTTAAATAGTCCAATTAATTCTGATTGTAGTAGTTGAAACTCTTGAAAGTCTGAACTTCCGGTTAATATGTCATCCATATAAATGTCTCTAATTGTAACTGCTGCAGCCAAAGGATAATTTTCTCCTTCGTCTCTAGCTAATTGCTGAATAGTCCGGGTAGCAAGATAGGGTGCACAAGTAAGTTACAGTGTTGAGTTTGTACGTTTTTACAGGACCATCAGCACTGTCTTTCCATAAAATCATCTGCAAATCTCGATGATCAGGGTTAATTAAAATCTGTCTAAACATTTTTGAAATATCTGTTGTAAAGACAAAGGTGTGCTGCCTAAATCTCAAGAGAATTGAAAATAAATCCTGCTGCAAAATCTCGCCTTTATATAAAATATCATTCAAAGAAAGACCTGATGTTGTTTTGGAAGAGGCATTAAAAACCACCCTAAGTGTCGTCGTTTTACTATCGGGGCGAAATACTCCATGATGGGGTAGAAAATAAGAGATATTTGTTTCAAGGGGGTCAACTACTAATTGCATGTGTTTTAAGTCCATATATTCCTGTAAAAAAGATTTATAAAGAGTTTGTAATTCATTATTTTTTGAAAGTTTTTTCTAAAGTTGATTCAAGTGAATTTCAGCCAAGAACCTTGAATTACCTAAACAGTTTGGATCCTTTTTAAAGGGTAATTGTGTGTACAACATAACGCCCTTCTTCATTGCGATAATGAGTGTTTTGATATAGAGTCTCACAAGTTTCTTCTAAACTATATTCCTTGGATGATTCATCTACCGTTTCAATTTCCCAAAATGCCCGCAATTGTTGATTAAGACTATCTGAATTTATTTCCGAATTAATTGCTAAACCGCAATATGATTTTTCCTCAAATTTGTCGGAGCTCCCTACAACAATGTAACTGAAACAACCATTTTTCGCATGGCGATCGAAGTTGATTAGGCCTTAATAATTCAAAGAAAAGCTCGCACCCAATAAGCAGATCTATTTCTCCTGGAATACCAAAATCTTTATCTGCGAGGTCAATGTTCGAAGGAATTTTAATTCCAGATGTATCCATGCGATGGATAGATATTGTAGTAATAAATGGGACGATTAATAAATCTAATGCTGTTGAAAAACCTCCATTTTTGCTTTGAATTACTGCATTTACTTTCTGTTTAACTTTAAGCGCTATTTCCCCTAATCCCGAAACACATGCGTTTATTTTTTCTTTTTTCAGCATTAGTTTATTAGCCAACCTTTGTCGAATGAAGGAAAGATGAGATCCCGAGTCCAAAATCGCCTTGCAGGGGAACAGCTGACCATCTCCCCCTTTTATGTGAACTATTGCAGTTGGGAGTAAAACGTTTTTCTTTTCTTCTTTTGATGAGTTGGCAAAAGTATTAGTGTTCTGAGGGTGTTGACCTTTGGTCTTCCGCTGGCGGGTGGAGTTCGTTAGCTAACGTTGTGTGCCGGGGGGAAGGAATGGCTTCAAATATATGCAGCGATGTGTGGAGACGCTTCTTGCAAACGGAACACGAATTTTTTGATTTACAATCTTTTACTTTACGGCGTTTCTTTAAGCAATTTATGCACAAATTAAGGCTGTTTATATGATTAAATCTATCCGATACTTTCATATTTTGAAAAACACTGCACTTATAAATCAAATGAGGTAGTTTACAGAAAACACAAGAATTTAAAGAATCATGCGAATTGAGAAAATTTTTACTTTTATTGAAGGGTACATGTTTTTGCTTATGAGTAACAGGAGTAGAACGATTAATACTATCAATAGTTTGTTTTCTTTTCTCTAAAAACATTATAAATTCATCTAATTCAGGAATTTCATTTATCTCAATAGATTGTTCGAACTGTTTACGAGTTTCTCGGTCTATTTTTTTCAGAATTATGTTAAGCAATAAAAGATCGGATAAATTATTACGTTCAAAACCGAGAAGTTTTAAAGCTCTGATGCTCTTGTTTAAAATATCTGTCATGTATCTAATATCTCGAGCTGATTCCCTTATTTTTTCTATTTCTCTCTAATATAGCATTAATATGAGTTTCAGTTAGGAGACGCTTGTTTTCAAACCTAGTTTTTAATGCTTTGATGAGCGATTCAAAGGAATCATCCACTGTTTCAAGTAATTTGGCATCACCTTGTAATGACGCCTTCAAGTAATAAAGTTTTTGTGACTCGTTCAAGTCATTGTTCCTAGTTATAACATTATCAAATTGCGATTTAAAATTAGGCCATTCGTCGTATCTACCTCTAAAAACCGGCAAACGTATTTCCGGAAGTTTTATTTCTAATTTCTGTATAGAATTAGCTTGAGATATTTCATTTTCACAACTATGAACAGAACTAATAGAGGATTTAGCAATTAAAGAATTGAGAATATCTCAAATTCTTACCTCCAAATCCTCTAGTCTGTCCTCCATTTCCTGCAGGTCAGCCTCTATTTCTGCTAGTTCAATATCACTAATGTCTTTGGTTTCATAGTACTGATCCTTCAATTCGTCAATCTTTTTGTTCATTTCTTGGACACGTTTCAGTTTAATATACAGTTTTGTAGGAGTATGATTTCTGGATTCTTCAACGAAAGTTTCTAATTTAGTAATGGTGCCTTTGACTGCACGCTTAGATCTATTAAGTTTATCCATTTTTTTTTAAAATCCGGTTGGACGATCCAAAAAATGTAATGTTGTGATTATCAAATGTTCGTGAACGTTGGTTCGAGTTTATCAAGAATGATGTTACTATTTGGACTGTATATTGTTTATTTACGAGACGGTGCTATTCGCACGCTGTTCCAAGATGGAAGCTACAACAACAACTGGAGCGGAAGGTTACATCAAAACACTGGCGGAGGTGCTCAGTCGGTGGATGGCATGCGCGATAAAAAATAGATACACAATTACGCAGACTGAACAGTCGACACACACACACATCAACTGCCATTTTTCTTTTGAGTGAATTAAATGTCTGAGCTTTGTTTATACAAATCAGTTTTACCTTAGAATAGCAGTTAAATTGTAAAGATCCTTAAGACCTCATCCTTACGGGGACGCACATGAGAAAGATAAGGTGCAGGTTTTCTAGCATTAGATTGTCGCAAGCAACATGATGCTGACTTTTCAATGCCTACTCCATCATTTATCGGCGATTAATATTAAGTTTGCTGTATATGGCAGAATGTTCAATAGGGCGCATGATCTCCGAAGAGGTCTTCATCCCCTATCTTCAAAAATGGCAGTTGAGCATTTAAAAGATAGAGTTTACATTATAATTTAAAATAATTAAGGATTGTAAAGTGATAATTTAATGATTGCAGCTTGTAAAATAAATACCAATCTCCGAAACGGTCGTGGCAGTGGTAGCCAAGTGGTATAGGCAACGAATCATGGCTAGCGTGTCATGAGTTCAATCCCAGTACTAACTAAGAACCGCCGTGTAGGGGCGCGATGCACGTTAAATCTATCGAGAACTCAAACGTCCTCCCGTGGTGTGGTGTGGTAGTTAGGAGAGGGGGTACCAGCTCAGGTGTCGTCTGCGTCACTTGACCATGGCTCAAAATTACTTGGACCGTCACCAAAAGCCCTCGTGTAGCTAAACAGTGCAACGTAAATATTCACTCACTCACTGAAACGAGAGATTCGAGATCCGCCGACTTGTTCTGGAAGTTTGTTGGGGTAACTCGCTTTCATATAGAAAATGATTGAAGTGAAAACTTCTTTAGCGGCGTTGGGCACTTTTTGGTAGGGGAAAATCTTATGTGTTCGCGTCACCGACATGCTCTGACTGGCGCATGCGCAGTGTGCTGTTAGCATTACACTCTTTTTGGAGGGGTGAAATCAGGTGCGTTCGCGTCACCGACATGCCATTAGCAATACATCTGTAGCTATACAGCTGACGTATAGTGCTGTGTATATCTTTTAGTGAAATTGAATAGATTTAGTGAAAAGTTCAATGTGTATATACTGTGCATTGTTGAAATAGTGTTTTTGCTTGATTATTATTTGAATCGTTTAATTGAATAATATATGCGTAGCTCGTTGAGATTCCGAGAATTGGCAATACATATTAATGGTTGCCGTTTATATTTCGCCTGGAAAATCTATGAGACAAATACAACAATTTTTTTTTCGAAAATTGGATGATTTATACAAAAGAAGGTTCTGAAATACCCGAAAAAAGATTTGGTGAAAAATATGATAATGTACCGATGATTTTAAGTGGAGACTTCAATATTAACTTTGCAGTTGATAAAGATCTACCACTATAATTGAATTTTTAAATAAAACATTTAATTTAAATGTGTCCAATGATCGAAAATTCAGCACCACAAAATATAAAACAATGATCGATGCGGTTTTTACGCGATACTTACATAAATTTGAATCAAACATTTTCCTCTCTTACTTTAGTTACCATAAGCCTTTTTGTATCTTTTTTAGAACAAAATGAAATAATTGAAAGTAAAAAAGTCTAAGTATTGTTGAAATTAATGATGCAAACAATTAAAATAATGTTTAAAATCAAGTACATTGAAATTTAAGTAAATACAAATACTATCCATAAATAATATGAATGTATATTAATTGTTATTTCAATTGAATTGCATTTATATTTTGTCATGATTTTGTACATCCCGTAATATATATATATATATTTGAATAATGAAAAAAAACCATATATAAACATGCATATAATTGTTGCTCGGAGTGTCAATTGATGTGAAAACCAGAGAGTTTGAGGTTGATAATTTTAATTCAAACTTTATAAAATTACAAATTTTAATACTAAAAGTTGAAAGGTTTCACTTCTATCGGCAGTCTCTCTAGCTGCCAATTTTTTTTTCTTTTTTCATGAATATTTTGTAAATTTTAGTTCCAGATATTTTTCCGAAAAATTGATGCTTTTAAACGTTTTTGAGACCATATTTTACCTAGGATTTGCACGAAATCTAAACCACATAAATTACTTTCAATACTCACGCCACAACGTATTAGCGTTTTCAAACACGAAAGGCTAAATTATGGATCACGTATTCTAAAATTAGAATGATTTAACAAATATATATATTTCTATATATAGTATAGTGGTATAATTTCTTTTATGCTGAATATTTTGTATATTTTACAAATTTTTTTACTAGCTCGGGCATGGACAATTTTTTTTTCTTAAAAAAAAGGGAAACTTAATGGAAACAGTTTCTGATATAGTGTTTTCTTAAAACAAAAAAAAATATTTTTTTTAAGACATGCAAAAAGTCAGAATGAAAGATTTTTTTAAAATTTATATTTTTTTTTATATATTTTACTTTTATTAATTTGAGTATTTTGTATGTTTTTATCTTTTTTGCAATAGTTAAAATAGTTTGCAACAGACAAATGTTCCTTTTTTTAAGCTTTTTAAGCTGTACTTTCTATAACAGTTTCTGACTAACTAAGATAGTAATGCAAAGGTAATAGGTTTGATAAGTAGAGCTTTTTGAATGCACGCAATAGTGCAGTGGAAAGCATTGATGTGATAAGCGATTGCTGCGCTTTTGTGTGGTCTACAAATAGGACTGATCCGACACGCCTCCTGGACCATCTTCTCCACCAATGGTTATGCAGTATTTCGCAGTCTGTAAAACTCCACTTTCATCGCTTCACCATAAAAGACTGTCAGACATGGGATTGAGGGCTGCTTGCGTGAGTGAGTGAGTGAATACTAACGTCGCACTGTTCAGCAACATAAGGGCTTTTGGCAACGAAATTAATAATTTTGAACCATGGTCAAGTGACGAGGACGACACCTGAGCTGTCATCCCCTCTCCTAACTACCACACCACACCACACCAATGGGAGTACATTTGAGCCCTCGACAAATTTAGCGTGTATCGATCGCTCTCCTACACGACGGTCTTCAGCGGCACTAGACTCGAACTAATGACATGCCAACCACGAGTCCTATACCATGCCCACTGCTCTAGAGTTCAAACGTCCTCTTGTTGGTGTTGTGTGGTAGTTAGTAAAGGGGTGCCAGCTCAGGTGTCGTCCTCTTCACTTGACCGTGGTTCAAAATTGCAAGGTTCGTCTCCAAACGCCCTCGAGTAGCTGAACAGTGCGACCTAAATATTCACTCAATCCCTCACCTTGGCCACTGCCCTTCAAGGATGAAAGTATGTGATAAAATAGAAAAGAAAGCATCTGTGGAATTACCACAAAAATCCACTTAAAACAGGAAACTGGTATGGGACGAAGGAATATAATGAGAAGGAAATAACGGTATAGCTATAAAACTTGGAAATAAAATTCCAATTGAAGCTATCTTAGATGTGATAAGAGATAACTTTTTGAAATTTAAAAAAAACAAAACTTGCAAGTCGTAGAATTAACTTAGAAACTAACAATAGAAATAATGACAAGAATTTTAAATTAAAATTTAATCGTTAGATAAACTTAAAACAAATAAGAATTATTGAAAAACTAATCGTACTGAAAATAAATTACACAGGCAGTTTGAAAGCAACACAATAAGATATAATATGATAAAATATTTTTACACATTCGCATTTAAAAATTACAATTGAAATGTTTCTCTCCGCATTTTAATTTTAAAGTAATATCAAATTTCTATTCGCCAACTACTTTGCTTGGAAAAAAAGAGCAGCAATTATACGAAATATAGAATTCAAAGAAACACGTAAAGTATTGCATTAAGTTTAGAAAAATATGCTCAAAAAACTTTGCAAAAAGTTCCCAATGACATCAGCTATTCAAAATATTTTCCTCAATAATTATTCCTTTATTAAAAAAAATAATATATATATATATATATATATAATAACACTCGAATATAAAATCCTCCTGTATAATTATATAAAGTACACTTACCCGAAGTCATGTTTTTAAAGCTTAAAGTGAAGTTTATTTAAAGTAGGTGCTCTCTATAAATTTCTTAGACAATTTATAAATTAATTACAATTTGTGAGTATTGATTCTAAATTTCTAGATCATATTTAACATTTTGGGTCACATTTATTTTATATTAAGCATTTATAGAAACATAGTTATATTTTTTTATAAAAATTACTTTAAGGATAAAATGCCCTGATATACTTGCGTAATATGTACCCTTCTTTTGAATTTGGATTTTAACTTAATAAGGCAAACCAGAAGGCAATATATGATATTGAAAATATAATGTAATGATTTGTAATAATCTTTTTTATTATTTTTTTAGCCTGAGGTCTTTAGAAATAATTAATTTATCTTTTATATCTTCCGAAAGTAATTACTCTGATTCTTTGGGGACTCCAGTATAGAGAAGTAGACACTAGAAAACTCTTATATAAAAGCAAACTTACATAAATAAGTTTTCTTAGGATAAGTTTTTCTCCCCTAATAATGGCTCTACTGTAGAACTTTTGGTTTCAAAGTGGAAAAAAAAGGGTAAATAAAATATTTATTCTTGCAAAAATATGATATTTCTCCTCTTTTTTAATCACTAAATAGCTTGAAAATTTCTTCCTTTCTTTTTCTGTCAGTTTTCCATCTTTCTCCCCCTCCCCTTTGTTTTTGACCAAGAGAAAATCTTATGAAATAAGTTATTCTTGTCTGAGAAGCATATTTTTTTTTTTAATGGAATATCTTAAAGGAATGATTTAATTCGAATGAAACTGCCCAAAAGATCAAAGTAAGATGGGGAGTTTGAAATATATACACCTGGAAGAACAAGTGTGCAGGCTTAGTCAATCAAATTATAATTAGCAGTATATATTTGAATTGACACGTATGCTATTCTATTAAAAACTATGTACATAAAATAGCTTTTTTCTTCAAAATTCAAATACTTCGCCATATTTTTGTGCATTGATTGCAATATCTTTCTACAGCTGTTCTATAAATTGAACTTTAAACTATAAACTTGCAAAAAAAAAAAAAAAAAAGAAGGATTTTTTTGTGATTTTGTGCGATAATGAAAATTAACAAAAGCCAAACAAATTAATGCGTTAAATTAGAAAAAAAAAATAAGAAACTGCATCGGTAAATATATTTATTACAATTCCGCATTGTCTTTAAAAACTTTTCAATAATTTTGCCTTTTCAATCATTCTTTAGAATCAGTCTTTTTTAAAATGACAACATGCTTTTTTTTGTGGACGTCTTATGAAACGATACTAACTCATCGTTAAAAAACAATAAGTCTGTCTCCATTTTAAGGAACCTGCGTTACAAAACACGATAAAAAATCATGAAAAGTTGGAGAATAATAAAAATATGCAGGGCCGCCGCGTGGGGGTGGCAAAATTGTTCACCGCACAAGGGCGCCTGGGCAGGGGGCGCCAAAATTTATAGTACTTATAGTTTTTTTTAATGTAATGTTACTTACAAAAAGTTGTTGATAAAAAACTCGCAATTTTGCATGTTTTATATTTTTTTAGCAATAAAAAATAAGATTTATTTTTAAAATTTATATTTTAATTCAATTTAATTTTGTTTTTGTTTCTGCGGATTGTTTTCGTTTGTGTAAAACAAAATTTGATTTCCGATATGCACAGTAAAAATGCGTTCCGTGTGGAGTTTGCGCTGTTACACGGAACGTGTTCAAAATCTAAGAATTGGTAACATGTAACAACAGGAATTGGGAATGATTCGTATCGGCATAAACTTTGATTCATTAT